>QAOC01004449.1:150336-164632 GCA_003255005.1 Begonia fuchsioides
CATTCGTGGAATGCCATCAAATAATTGCCCCTAGATTGAAAGATTATATCAAATACCAAATTTTAACGAAAACAAATAATTTATTTTATATTTTTTGCAAATTTTATATAATTGAAAAAACTCCTTAATATCTTAATTTAAACCGACTCAGATTTTGTTGACCTAGTATAGTTTTCCAAGGACGTTGCCTTTGGACCCGTGGACGTGGAAAGAGTCGTACTCGTTGGTAACAGGTAACAAGTCGTACTCGTTGCATTCAATTAATGGTGGCGCGTTCAAAGCCCCCAACTTGCATGGGATGGCTTAGTCAACGCATTTTGGAAGATTCATCGCAAAAGAATATTTGATAAATTAATTTTTAATTAAAAAAGATGATCTTATTTTAAGATTTTTACTCGAATAAAAAGTTAAAATAAAATAAACATCCACTGATATCTAACAACGTAAATTCAAATAAAGAAATGAGAACGAATAGATATTAAACTATAAAATTATTTTAGAATTGATTTTTTTATTATTAAAAAATAAAATTATATTATAAGAATCACTATAATTATTTTAATTTTAATTTAGGAAAATAAAAAGCGAACGTATTTTCAAGTTACATGGTGAAGGTAATATTACTAATACAAAATTCCTTTATTTCCGACACCTACGTTCATGCGAAAAAAATGAATTTATTTTCAGTACAATTGCTGGCAAAGAATTATCTAGATTAACAAAGTAGAACATATATTACATTACATAATTGTTCTATAGATCCCAACTTTTCAGTAACATGAGCTTTTTTTCTCCAGCTTTATCTTTCCCTGCCATGATTGTGACTATTAAAAGGTAGTATGTCACACCACACTCACCCCACCCTAATAAATTAATTTATATTTTATCAAAACTATACTATATATTATTTTATCCCCCAAAAACTTTAAAGCCCAGTGTATATATCATTTACCATAATTAAATAGAGCAATGGTAAAGTTATCTTATAGTTTTGTTGTAAATGCCAACATGTTGATTATCCAGTCAGTCAATGCATTCAAATTATATTTATTACATCAGTCAATAGTTATGTATGTACAGTAAAAAAATATAACATTAATATCTAATGATATATATAAATTGAATACAAGTTAAATTTCCAAAAGGACAGACAAATAATTTCCACACAATTTCTACTGAAAGAAACTTAGGCCATGACTATTTTTCTTTACTTTTTACGTACCCAATTATTTTTACTATAAATTCATATTATTTCACAAAAAAACTATATGATAAAAAAGTGTTTTGGAGTTAGGAAGTTAATATTAATAATTATAAATTTAATATTCACGAAGAGACGTGTGTCCACTAACTATATAAAAATATAGAAATAAAATTGTAAAAAAAATTCATGAACATAAAATATTGAATATTACTGGATTGTTACTTCGTAGCGCCACAATTCGCTCCACTATTCCTTTCCACTCCGTGACGTTCTTTCACCACACCGAAATACTTGGCGTGTTGAATGGACCACACTACCCTCCCAAGATGTATTCTTTTATTTCTCAAATTACGAATATTCAATGTTTATTAGCAAAGTATGTAAATACAGTCATTAACTTAGAGTTATAAGCCAAAATATTGTTATAGAGTATTTAATATATATTTGTTATATTTTGATATTTAATTGTTTTTAAATATCTTAATTATATACAAATTAGAGAAAAAGAAACATATTAGTCGGAGATATTTATTAATTGGTATGATTAAATTTTGATGAAAAGGGTAATATAGTAAAAAGGAGAGAGAAGGGCGGTGGGGTGTTCACCGAAACGCAAAGCTGTTATAAAGGAAACGCGTTTTGGACGGCCTGCGTTGAGTTAAACCACCTAACCAACCGCCACTTTCCTTCTCTTGCTTTACTCTTTATTTTTTTGTTATTTATTATAAGAGTAAAATATGTATTTTATTTAAATTAATTCATTTATTTTCTGCTGTAAAACTATAAATTATCCTCTCTATCTACCTTTTTTTTTTATTTTCTTTGCCTTTCCTCCCAACCCCCTCTCTCTTCTTTTACGCGGTCCCAGCCCAACGCTCCTTCCCGGCAAACCTGCTTTCCTTCCCGGCAAACCGTCCTCGTTTTCCGGCGACAGTCTCTGCTACGGCTGAGAAATGCTCATCTGAGTCCCATTGCGGCTGTGGATTTTCGCTCGGTATTCTTTTGGAGAAGATTGTTGGATCCGCGGTCTGCCTCGGTCAAGCTCTGTTTGTTCCAGTTCGACGGAATGTCGTCGGTCACTTTTTCGCTGGAGTATTTTTCTTCGTTTTTCGTGGCTGAAGTTGATATCTAGGGTTTGTTTTGGCGTTTGGATTTTGAAACTTTTTGTTCGTTGTTGCTCTGGTTGTTTGTTCCATCGAGTGAACGAATACGGAGACGTGTCACCATCGCCTTGGTTATGAGATGGTAGGTATTTTCATATCACGATGGTTCGATTTTTGTATAGTTTGACGATTTTGAATTTACAGTCCTTTTTCACATGTCAGATCTTTCGCGAACATATTTATTGACTAGTTTAAGAATGTATTCTTAATATTGTTATTTCTGCATCAGTTTCGACCTGCGTGAATTTCAGCTTCCCCTTCCTTTTATTCATACTTTTCCGGAATTAGTTATCTGAATAAATCAGTGGATGCATGTTCATTGCACAAGTTTCGAACCTTTTTGGATGCTGCACTTGTTATTAACATTTTATGCAAGTTCATATTTGCTACTAAATATCGCGGATGAGTTGGAAGAGCATTCATTATAATTCCTTTTGCTCCCCTTCATTAGTCACCTCCTTACATTTGGCTTTTATATTATTTTTGGCGTTCAGATTGTTGGTTTCTATAAGTTTTTCATTGCGCATGTTTTTTAGATGCTACTAATTCATCATAATTTTGTTTTACAACCACTTTCTGGGCAAGTGATACAGCTGAGTACATTTCTTTTATGTTTTATCAGAACAATGTCGATGAGAAGTCCTTTAATACTACATTATTTGTTGATTATTTGCTGTGGTATTTTACTGGTAATCATGTGAAGAATAATTTTTTATGTGAATATTTTGACAATATAGCAGCTGGATTCCTAGGACCCGTTTAGATCTGTTTTTGAACTGTAAGAAATTTATTTGGGCCTTATTTTTGTTTTCTTCTGGTTTTGTAATGAACTGTCGAATACTTATTCATTACTTAGAAACAATGATTTGGTAGAGTTTAAATGACAAAGAGTATAAGTTTTCAGTGTTTGGTCATCAGTTGGACATGTTAAAATTCTGATTGGTTATTGAGTAGTTAACCTGAATTTACTCAATGCTAAAGATATATCAGAGATTACATTGGTGAAAACTAGTATTCCGGTCACCTGTCAAGTATTATTTCAAGTACTCCTATAAGGCTACTATCGTGTTTACTTGATTTGCATGTTATTTTCAGTTTTCTTTGTTTCAACTTATTGTCTAAAGACTGATTGTAAAGGTCTCTTCCATGATCTTGTTGAGAAATCCATCTTTGTTTTCGTGTATGTTATTCTAATAGAGTATAATTTTGACAGGTGGAGAGAAGAATGGATTTATCTAAAGAGGCCAAAAATGGCTTGGAATTTCTGAAGAGAAAAAGGCTTCAGAGAATGGCCGCACAGATTGCCTTCAAGCCTGTGTCTGACAATAACATGATTGCAAGAAGCGGAGGAGTTGCTTTGAGAGCTTCAACGCCATGTGGTTTAAGAATAACTGGTAGTTTTGATTCATTTTCTCAGTCAATTAGTCCCTCAAATGCAAAGGACTTCTTTCCAAAACGCAGAGTGGAAAAATTTAACTCTAGCGATTTAGACTGGATTGAGAATATTCCAGAATGCCCTGTATACTGTCCATCAAAGGAAGAGTTTGAAGACCCTTTGGTTTATGTGCAAAAGATTGCTCCACAAGCCTCTAAATATGGTAAATATCTTTAGTGAACTTGATATAATATTTATTGACACATTGGTTTGTTTGAGACTTTCATTTGCAGCGATCACAACTCCTCTTGCTTTAATTACTAGCAGAAATAAAATAAAACAAAATTCAATCAGGACAAGCATAGCTAACTTTTTTGTCTGACCACCATGACCTGTCCTAATTCCAAAAGATTTTTTATTGAAAACAGAATCTACAAAAAAAACCAGGCCATTCCCACATTCAAGACCACTAAAAATTAGAAAAAGAAGCAAATAGCTAACATCCTGCTGAGAAGCTTAGCTTTTTATTCTGTAATTATCATCGTCTTATGATGAATATATTAAAATTAATGTTGAAATATTATTCAAACTTCTGAATAATATTTTGTTGTTTGTCACTCATCCAATGAAAATGTTTAAATATACTGTCACTTGGCATTGGCATCAAGAAACGCTGGGTTTTTTAAAGTCTTTTCTTAATGTTTCAGAATGCTTATTTAACATTCATTTGTCGCTTTGTTTCACAATGAACCACTTCTGATGACCGTTCTTTCCATTATTGAATCTGAAACTTAAAGGTATATGCAAAATTGTCTCTCCTTTAAGTGCTTCTGTCCCAGCTGGGGTGGTCTTGATGAAGGAAAAAGCTGGGTTTAAGTTTACTACGAAAGTGCAACCACTTCGCCTAGCTGAGTGGGACACGGAGGACAGAATCGCATTTTTCATGAGTGGAAGGTAACTGCTATTAAAGCATTTCTCAATTTAATGCTTTTTCTGAGTATTTGTGCTGCTTCTCAGAAACTATACTTTCCGTGATTTTGAGAAAATGGCGAACAAGGTTTTTGCAAGAAGATACTGTAGTTCTTCCTGTCTCCCTTCTGCCTACATGGAGAAGGAGTTTTGGCAAGAAATTTCTAGTGGAAAAACTGAAACAGTTGAATATGCATGTGATGTAGATGGTAGTGCCTTTTCATCTTCTCAAAATGACGAGCTTGGTAATAGCAAATGGAATTTGAAAGTATGGATCTATTAATTTGCATTTGTTTTTCCTATTTATTAGTTTGGCTACTGAATCAGAAAGGCTATGAGCTTTTCAGTTGTACAACCAGTGAATCTCATTTGTTGATTACCCTTTTAACATTTTACATTTATAGGAATCTTTGTTGAATATTAATACCTCGAAGGACCAATTAATTTTTTGAATAATTTTTTTATGATTTATACAAAAAAGGACAATTTTCTAGTTTCCTCAACTTGACTATGCTTTGAACTAAATATGTGACTTGTTTGGCTGCTGGTGTGTCCCTGCATCGATTGCAATCTAAGTCTAGTTTTGTGTTCCAAACTTGAGATACCATTACTTCAATTTGAAATCTGAATAATTATTTTTTTATGATTCTTACAAAGCCCAAGCCTGATGGCCCAGAACTTGCAGTTTAGAATGTATATTGCTTTACAGAATTTATTAATGGCTTTTAAGTAGGTGACAATGTTTATTTGTTTTCTCTTCACCGTTAATAATTGTTAGCAAACTTTTTCCAGAAACTTTCACGCTTGCCCAAGTCCATTTTGCGGCTGTTGGAAACAGAAATTCCGGTATTGAGATGAGAATGCTCTGTTTTAGTTATATTTACCCATGAAAAAATTCATTTAGTAATGTATTTTAAATTGGCTTTCTCAGGGAGTGACTGATCCCATGCTTTACATTGGTATGCTGTTTAGTATATTTGCTTGGCATGTGGAGGATCATTATTTGTACAGGTATTTAATAAAAAAAATTCTTATTCTGATCGGATTGAGTCATTATTTGTTAAACAATCTGTCTCCGAATATTTATTTATTATTTATTATGTTATTGCAGCATTAATTATCATCATTGTGGAGCTTCAAAAACGTGGTATGGCATCCCTGGCCATGCTGCTTTGGAATTTGAAAAGGTGGCGAGCGAGCATGTGTACACCAATGATATTTTGTCAATTGATGGGGAAAATGGAGCTTTTGATGTCCTCTTGGGTAAAACAACTCTATTTCCTCCAAATGTTCTGTTGGAACATGATGTCCCCGTATACAAGGCTGTGCAAAACCCTGGAGAGTTTATCATTTCCTTTCCTAGAGCATACCATGCAGGCTTTAGTCATGGTATGGTATTCTCAAAACAACACTAAATTAATAGTTCACTTTCAAGTCCATTTCGTCATCGAGTACAACTATTGTTTACTTGGTGTGTGTAGGCTTTAATTGTGGTGAAGCAGTGAACTTTGCGATTGATGATTGGTTCCCTTTGGGTGAGGTGGCCAGCCGGCAGTATGCAGCTCTTAATAGGGTGCCTTTACTTCCTCATGAAGAACTTCTGTGTAAAGAAGCAATGCTTTTGCACAAGAGTTTAGAACTTGAAGACTTGGATCATTTATCTGCAGATTATGACTCTCATCGTTTCATCAAGGCTTCTTTTGCTAGTCTAATTCGGTTCCAGCATTGTGCTAGATGGTTGCTGATGAAATCGAAGGCATGCACTGGTGTCGCTGAAAATTGTCATGGGACCATCCTTTGTAGTTTATGCAAATGTGACTGTTACATAGCTTATGTTAACTGCAGTTGTTATGGACATCCAGTTTGCCTTCGCCACGGTTTGATTTCTTCAATTCTTGTGCTTACTTTCCATTGTGGTCTCATGGTCCTAAAGAATACTCTATTGTGATTTAATATTTTAAAATAGACGCAGACATCACCACAATTACTCAGTTAATTGTAACTATTAATAATGTCGATGCACACAATTATTGTTGTTTTGGAATGAGTTTTCTTGTCTCGTGATGCACCATTTAAGTTAAGCACTCATTAAATTTAATCTAGTCTCTGTAAAAGATTACTGAATCATGGGATAACGTTGGTGCTAAAAAAAAAATAAAAGAGTCTAGAGTCTTGTATAGCACAGATGAAGTTGAGCTGTCACTGAATCTAATGGAGTATTGCTAGAAAACCTAAATTATGATATTGAAAGGTATATTAACATAATATTTGTGGTTAGTCACCTTTTATTTGGTTCTTCTACTGATTTTGTTTAAATAATCAGATATTCAATCTCTGGACTTCTCTTGCGGAGGCAACCGTACTCTTTATTTGCGACAGGATGTTTCGGATATGGAATTTGCAGCCCAGAAGTTTGAGCAGGAACTAGGGATATCTGATGAGATCAGTGGACAAGCTGGAGCGGGTGACAAGTTGCATTATTATTCACATAAGAGTTTGTTTCAAAAGGCTGAAGAGAGTGGATACATGCTTTATTGTGATATAGAAATTGAGTTGTATCCTGAAACTTCCGACCGGGATTGGATTCATCAACCATTAGAGCAAGAAAGGAGGATCGCTTACAGTGAACCTCTCTCTAGTGATAGCACTGGAGAATTTAAATTGGGAATGTCCAAATCATCTGTTACTCAAGGATCCATGTCTTTTTATTCACTTCTTGAGCCTTTAGATTCTGGTTTTTCGCAAAACTATGTAAGATCTAGTTCTGTGATTATCAAAATCAGCTTTTCCTTACACTTGATCACTTTAGATGTGGCGCCACTTTTTTAAAGATTTCTGCAATCTTCTCTGCGACAGGTGCAAAAGAAAGGTGACTCCAACTTAAAAAATCGTGATTCTGAAAGATTTACTCGAGGAGCGGCTTCTGGTGCATGTGAATCTTCACCATCTATTCCATTTCCTGAGACTACTTGTGAATCAGAACCACAGCTCCTTGATGAAGATGGTGATAGTTCGGACGAGATATTTCGAGTTAAACGACGGACTTTGAAAGAAAAGAAAAATATGAACAAGTTATCTTCGAAGCAGTCTAGCCACCAGGTACAGTAATTGTAGGTTGAGATTTGAACCATCTCTATTTAGTGCTGGAATTTTATAAAGCTATATTCGTACATTGAAATTCAGGTGCAGAACTTTATGGCTGTTAATGACCTGACTCACCTTTTTTGTTTTAATTGTTAGTTCCTTTAGTCTTTCAATTTTCTACGTCCACTCATGGTGGAGACCTATGAACTGCAAGCTTAAATGAATAGGCGTTCAACCCCTTACTTTTTGGGATGAATTATTTTACTTTATTTTCTAACCTTTCTTTCTCCATGTTTACCAATTCACTTAACTGTACAAGATGTTTGTACCCAGACTTGCTAAAAATATTTTGCTGATAGCAGTGACATTAACATTTTTTCAGGGTCTTCAAAGGATAAAAAAGGTCCAACCTCGTTCAAAAGTCAGGCGACTGAGTTCATCATATCACTGCAGATCAGGTGAATCGAGTTCCAAACTTCAAACTGCAATTTGTGAAGGAACTGCAGAGAGCGTGTTGAATGAAAAATCTGCAGGAGGAAGTACCATTCCCATCTCCATTAAACTCAAAAGGCCATTTAATGAAGAAGAAACTAGCCGGCAATCTGATAAAAACCACAGTAAATATTCTCTAGAGCATGATATTACCAAGCCGTGGAGGGACCTATGCGCTTCAAGTAAATCGATTGAGCCAAAGCGCCTTAAGGTAAGAGGTCCATCTCTTCTTGGGTCAGAGGGCAGGTTGAAGTTGAATTGAAGTCTCGAGTCTAACCTAGAAGCACGATTTAGGCTGGTATTTCTAATTTAATTTCTCTAATTGTGGGATTCTAACAACACAGTTGATTAACTCCGGGAGTAGTGGCAAAAATTAACCTTAGGCTAAACATTTTATATTCTTTGTGGGGGTCTCAAATTGAGGTCTCGGCAGTGGTGTGGGGGTAGTCCTTAAGGTATTCTAGCCAGGATGCTGTCTTTGGCAGGAGAGCTTTCTGCAATCATAAAAATAGGAGTAGGAAATGGCAAATTCTATGTATATTTTGTTGGTACGAGTCAATTTTTGTATCTGATCCACCTATTTTGCTCCATTCTTTTTGTAGCTAAACTGTTCAAACTTGGCTCAAATAAAAATCTCAGAGAAAAAAAAAACCTTTTTTATCGTTTACAGTGGAGAATTATTGGGATTAGTCGTATGTATTTTTCGAAATACAAATTTAGCCATGTCCCCTTGTCTCCTGTTCCTACTTGGGCAAACATTCAATATTCTTGTTTGTTTGGAGCTGTTGTGATGGGTCCCTTCCAATAATTTCGTCCTTTATTAGCAGAAAATAGAGCGCAGTTTGTGGGTTGGTACGTATCTTTCAATCCCAAGTGGGGTTTTCTTTCTTTCCTCACAAGTCACGATTTGCTCATTGCAGTACAAAATTTTAGTCATGTGTGGTGGGCTTGATTTGGAAAATTCTTCCACTTTTATGAGTTGTCTATTCTTTTTTAATTTTTGATTTTATTTGTAAGAGGATCAAATCACCTTGGATCTAGGTTTATTCTCACTTTTTAGATAGGCCATCTTATTATTGGACATTTTCCCACTGTTCCTGATGAAGGCCAAACAGAGAATTTGACCTCCATGGCAGTGGATTCAACCCTAGATTATCAATGGGCCCAACCAAATGGCTCTGAGTGATCAATAGAAACCCGCAAATGATGAGATAATGTTCAGAAAGATGTAGAATTTGACGCCTAAAACCAAGAAATGAGCCCTGGTTTACACTAAATAAGTAGGACAACATTTGCATTTTGTCGCTAGTATAACTCTTTCGCTTGACTATTTTTGCGAAAAAAATGAATTTTAGCACGCTGGAAATGAACAAATCTTCAAATCCTATTTTCAAATCAAATATTCCTTCTGACCTCTATTTTTCAAACCCAATTGCCTTGGGAAAGAGAGACCAAATTCATCAACTAGCAAGCATGGAATAAAACTCTGCAGATCTTCTCAAACATTATTAAACTCTATTTGTTGGCTCATGAGAGAGAAGACAGACACAACGTTCTACAATTCTAATTCTAGAGAGAGAAAGAGAACTCACCCTTAATTCATCACTTGTACCAAGAAGTTGACATCGGGTTTAAATACATGATTATGTTATTGATTAAGATCACAAGATTCTCATATGCTGCCTTGATTATCCCATTTTTTATGTTTAATTGGATGCTAATATCCAAACATATTAAAATATCACAACTTTTGCCATACCCAAGATTCATATTATAATCTAGATTCTTGAATATTATTCTTATTTTACAATGCATGTCACCCAAATTTTTTTCTCGTTTTAATAGAAATAAAAATCAATAGACAACTAAGCACAAATCAGATAATAATAACATATATTGTCAGCATTACATGTCGGATTTTGTTCATAATTAATAAAATAATCATAAATAAATATTTATGACTAAATAATAATTAATAAATATTTTTATATTTATTTAAATCATATATATAGAATTTGAGTAGGTTGAGAGATCTATAATGCAGGTTAGGTTTGATCTCGAGGTGAAATTAATAGAAATGATTAAAATAATAATTAAGCAAATATATCTAACTGGATAATAGGGATTAGGGACGACTCCTTTAAATAATTACTCATTTGACCACCTCCCTTTCATTTTGGTCTTTTATTTACCTATGATTAATGCTCGTTTTCTACCTTTTAATTTTGATTTTTTTATCATTAATTAGTGTAATTAATTATTAATAATTTATCACATTGACTACGTCAATCAATAAGTGACTCCTTAGGAGCCAATTTGTTTATTTGTTCTTATAATTAATAAAATAGTCATAAATTTTAATGCACAGCTGTGTTTATTAATGGGTTTTAAAATTATTTTCATAATAATTTTGAGAAATTAATTCGTCCACATTCATTTTATTTAAAAATTAAAATCCATCAAAACAATATATTTAAAGACAATTATTTGATGCATGATCTGCAATTCTTAAATGAAACAAAGGCCTAGAGACTTCAATTAGCCGACAATTTATTTCTTCTCGTACACCATATCCATATATTTCCTGGAAAATTGTGTTCCTTCCAACAAAATAACTCAATTTATTATTTTGCATAAAAACATTTTATTTTTTTTAAATATACATATACACACATACAAAGAATCAGCCTAAACCTATGAATAGTGTCACGTGCCTAAATACGTAAGAGGCTGAGTTGGCTCAATAAACTCGAGTTTCATTAATTAACATTATAACTATGATTACGCCATTATCACTTCCATTTTTGTAAAACGGGATAGCTTCCTTAATCAATCATTTATTTTTCTTTTAAAAAAAAATATAAGAAAGAAAAACTAAGCATCAAATATTGGGGCTCCACATGACTGCCCACCCAATCTCGAATTCCCCAGTCTGTTTTCACACACAATCATCGGCCCTTCATTCCAATATTTCTCTATAATATAATTTAAAAAAAAAAAAAAACAACATAAAATAATGTTTATTCATGCTTGTTGTCAGAAATCCCCGTCAATTTATTTAGAAAATTAGACAAAATTATTTGAAAAAAACATTGAATGAACACAGATTGTACATCTAATTTCTGTTCATAATTGTTCCATTTTATGTTAGCTCAAGCTGTTCTATTGCTGTACCTTTTAAATAGGTATTTATCACCAACAATTTCTATAACTAAGCCTATAATGTATGGTTGCATAAATAATAGTCTTTATTATTTGTATCATCTACATATCAATTAATGATTTTCATTAAAATAAATTATTTTAAGCTGTTATTATTAATTCAGTAATAAAAAATAACATCATTATTGTTATTTGATTAATTAAAAATACTACTATTTACAACATTAATCTCTTGATCTAAAGCCTAATTATGTGTGTAAATATAGAGATGGAGTGTATTGGAAAAAAAAAACTAAAAGCAAGCAATGCCAAGACATAGGTTTAAAGGTTTTTAGTAAAGCTTAATTTCGTTCATCTTTTTTTCGAATGCACGATCGAAATGGGTATTTCTTTTTCCTTTAAAAGAGTGAATTTTTCAATATTTTGCTAGTTGAACTCGCTCTGCAAAGTCTCAATCATGCTACTTCAATTTTGTTCGCTTCGTTCCAATACTCCTGCAACTTTGTTATGTGGGTTAAGTAGAAAACGAATTGTAATGCGACTAAGGGGGGGTCATACTTAAAAGCTATTCACTCTTATCTTTAAGAGCTTTGTTTCATAAAAAGTAATGTTAGAATCATAAGGGTTTCAATTTAAATATAAATAATTATATATTATTAATCATACTTTGACACTGACATTTGTGCAATAAGAAGAATGTAAATTTAGAATTTCATAAGCTACGAAAATCCTTCGTTCCATATCAAAAAACTTCAACGTGTATTTTAATGTGTGGTATTTTCATACGTATACACACTTGGATGTATGCATGTCGACTCATGCACATGTGTCTCAAACTGCATGTTGTGTTTACATAAATGAAAGGTATATAATTCTGTACAAGAGTATGAATTTCAGCAACCAATATTATAGTCCCAATCTAACGCATTTCAGACGTATAATTTATTAATTAATTATTCATATTTTAAAAAAAATAAGTAGAAAACAGTGCTCTGTTGGCCACTTAAATGAGTTTTTATCTCAAGATATGCCCGTCGACATAAACAAATGTGTTGAAATTCTGAACTGTCTATACTTAATTCTTAACCTGGCTTCCATGGAAGCATCTTCCTCTAAGACTTGCTTCTTCAATCTTCTTCGTCATACTATCTCCACTGTTGACTTCTAGTTGTTTACGCCATAATATAGTTTATGTCATGGCGTTTTAGTATTTCGAACAAGTCCCGACATTTGGTTTCTTTAAAATTATCGTATTTGGTCTTGTATTTCGACGATAATACATCTCGGTACGAATAGCAATGCATACACGTCCCATGATCTAACTTCACGTGGTTGTGGAACTTCCAGTTTAATATTATTTGTTTCGGACCGGAACCCGTACGAATTTCTCTTTTGGGTTATCTAAAAATGTGTTATACTATTTGAGAATGATAACTATACTCTCTTGAAGCAATGTAAATTATGCACTCCTAATGTGTCGTGGGTTGACATGCTTGACTAAATACGCATTGTTACCATATAGTCACGTTAATTAAACGTATTGAAAGTAGGATTAGGGTTTGTTGGAGGATTGGACAGAAGATGGAGGAAAAAGTGGAGGGCTTTAGATAGAGAAAAGGGTAGGAGAAATGAGGAAGAAATGGCTACGTAGAAAGTAAACAAGGATAGTTTTATTGCTTTATCTTTGAATAGGGTTAGTGGAGCGAGAAGTGTTCATGTGTGGTAAAAAAGAATCAGGTCCCGAATTATATTTCTCCCTTTCTCTCTCCTTTTTCTCTCACTTTCTCTCTCTACAGTTCCCAACCTTCACGTCCACAAAAGGAAAATCTCTCGCTCGCTCTCTCTCCACTTCAAGTGTCATTTTCTCACATATACTTCACACAAAAGAAACAGCCATTCACTTAATACCTTGTCATTTCTTTTCTGTCTCTCTCTCTCTCTCTCTCTCCTTCTCTCTCTCTCTCTCAATCTCAAATCTCTGCAACTACTCGCTTGGAATTTGATCATAACCCATCCGAGAAGAAAGAGCCCTGTAACCCTTCCCGGTGTTCTTCAAACTCGTACGTCCGAAACTGCAGTGGTTGGATCCTTGGAAACTAAACCAGAAAAACTCAGAACAACTCAAGAAGAAGAAGCAGAAGAAGAAAGCAGAATTTTTTTTCTTCAGAAGAATATAAAAAGATGGAGCTTTTTCCTGCTCAGCCTGATTTATCTCTCCAAATCAGCCCTCCCAACGCCAAACCCTCACCGGGTTGCAGAAGAAGTAAAGATGAAGAGGTGGATTTGGGTTTCTGGAAAATAGCTTTAGATTCAAGAACAGCCATCTCATCAATGGCGAAACCTGACAATTATTTTGATCTCTCTCTCTCTAATACGCGTCTCTCTGAACCTAATCAGAACCATTTTCATCACCTTCAAGGCGCTAACGCCAATCGCTTGCAGACTTTCCGACCAAACCAGTTGCCCCACCTCCATAATCTCCATCCACAGAAGCTTTTTAATCATCAACCACTTCTCAATAACCAGCAGCATCAGCATGAGCTTGGTTCTGAGCTTGGATTCTTGAGACCCATCAGAGGAATTCCAGTTTATCAGAATCATCCTCCTTTTTCGTTCACTCAACACCCTAATTTAGACTCCACTTCTTTGTCTTCCGCCATTGTTAACACCAGTTCAACCTCTTCAAGCTCGTATCAGGCACAAGGTCTTATGCGATCGAGATTCTTGTCAAGATTTCCGGCCAAACGTTCAATGCGAGCGCCGAGGATGCGGTGGACTACCACTCTACATGCTCGTTTTGTTCATGCGGTTGAGCTCTTAGGCGGCCATGAAAGTAAACTCACTCTC
>QAOC01004491.1:0-157815 GCA_003255005.1 Begonia fuchsioides
TATAAGCAAGTAATAAGGAGAGCAACTTAGAAAAATAGTTAACATTTGAGACATTCCAAATTTGCGTTAGGTCTTCTTTAAGATTATTTATTTAAAAAAAGATAATACTTTACTACTTTACGATTAAAATATGATATGATAATCTTAAAAGACAACTAAATGATTTCATATTTCAGGTACATACAAGTAGGGAATGCAGTAGTAGTGCACTAGGCTATGCCTTGGGATTAGCTTGTCAAGGTTTGACTTGTGATGAACCCCTTTTTATACTTCCTGCTCGATTGAATTGCTGATTGCACTCTTATAATTTTAAAATTTGGGATTATTTGGACCAGAGTTTGAGGAGAGAATGGAACTATGGAATCTTCCTTCTATGAAAAAGAATGAAAGTTATATAAAGTAGAAATAAATTTATTTTCAGGTAGCTTTAATTTTTGGAAAAATGTTAAGTTACATTTGGGTATTTTGAGTGAATACCTTGAACTCTTTCCCTTGAGAATGACATATTTAATTTTAAATTTATCAAAAAATTTGTGCAATTACAGTTTTCAAAGAGTTGGTTCTATTAAAAGATCACGTTTATTTTTCTATTTCACCATTGCTTCTTTTGATTTTTTTTTTACCAATAATTTTTTTATTCAATTTTAAAAAGAAAATTTTTAATTTATCGAAAGTTATCGAATCATGTAAATTATAGAGAATAATGTGGGGTAATCTAGAATTAATTAGAATTGAAATTGTGAAATACGGTTTAGTTTCCGTTTGTAATGGTTTGTCTCACTCGTATGCTTTTCATCCACAAAGGGATGAGCAGACTGAGGTGGTTAACCGGACCATGAAGATATACCTCGAATCAAGTCTTGGCTACGTTGGCTTCCATGGGCCGAATAGCATTCGGCTTTCAAGACGTCACATTTTCAGGTAGTATACGGGCGCCTACTACTGACATTACTCACTTATGAACCGGGCCTGTCACGAGTAGCGGCAATCGACGAAGCACTGCAGGAGCGGGATTGCGCACTAGTTACACAAACTCAGAATCGCATGAAGGTCTAATATGATAAATCTCATCGGGAGGCAGTATTTCAGGTCGACGATTGGGTCTGGTTGCGCCTGCACCCCTTTCGACGTCGTACAATGGTCAAGTCCGCCCTCCATAAGTTGTTGCCAAAATTCTACGGGCCATTCAAAGTGCTTGGTCAGATCGGGGAAGTGGCCTACAAACTACAGCTACCACACAACTGCCGTCTTCACAATGTTTTTCACATCAGTTTGTTGAAACCATTTAAGGGCGACATTCCTTCGTCAACACCGTTTTTACCTCTCCTTAGCGATGGTCGTACTATCCTAGAACCATCTTTGATACTGCGGTTGACACCTTCAAAGCGGTCGACGCCATGAAACGCTCTCGATTAATCTGCGGTCGACACCTTCAACGTTCTGGATCGAGCTACGGTCGACACCTTCAAATGCTTTGGAATGAGCTGTGGTCGACACCTAAGTGTGCGGTCGACACCATAAAATGCTTTGGATTGAGTTGCGGCCGACACCTTAGTATGCGGTCGACACCTCAAACATTTTGGCAAAGGTGTGGTCGGGACCTTCGTATATATGGGGTCGACACTTACTCTTATTTCAGGAAAATGACCTACCAAAAGAAGAATGGATAGTTGCTTACATCAGCATTGTTGACATTTGCATCACTACACCTTATGTATAACGTTTACAGAAAAATGACCTATCTACGTGTCAATCATGTGTAAAATATCAAACGATTACAAATGTACATGCGTACAAGAAATTAAAAAAGTCTTGAACTCCTAATGTACAACGTCGCAGCTAGTCTTCAAATTCCAAGTTCTTGAACTCCTCTGCAAGTGTGTCCTCTGCAGCTAGTCTTCTAACATTACATATGCTGAGTTCAACAGAGTTGAAACATCAGTTTTTAGTTTTCTAGGTTTGAGGTTAGCCGCTTTACAAAATTCTCGATACTCTTGTTGTCGGGCGTTTGACGAAGAAATAAAAAAAATTACACATCTAATTGCATCAATATGCGGTGATACAAATTGTTTGCCATCTTTAACAATCAATTTTAGAATATGACAAACACATCGCATATGAAAAATAGAAGACTGAGTACTATCGAAATGAAAATATTTTTTAAATTGATTAACACAAACATCATTTGCAGAAGCATTATCTAACGTAATACTAAAAATTTTATCTCTTATATTGTATTCTTGTAGAATACCAACAATGTATTGATAAATTGTGATACCACTATGAGAGTATTTACAACTCCAAAAACTTAAATTGCATTTATGCCAATTTGCATCAATGAAATGCGAAGTCACAACAAAATAGCCGAGTGAATTGAGTGCACTCCACAAATCAGAAGTAATACATATTGACATCGTGAGCATATACAAAAATAAAAGAAGCAAATTATTTTTCATTTTCTCATACATTTTATTATGTCGCCTCGCAATGTACTGCGAGGAATTCGCTTAAAACTTGGATTAATGTATTGTTGTATAAATGTTACGGTTCCCTCGTGATCAAACATTGCGAGAGGTAACTCTCGTTGTGTCACATATTTTGCAGCACATTCTCACATTCTATCATGCGAATAAACGAATTTTCTGATACCAAGAGTGTTTAATTGCAATTGCATACGATCTTTCGTATTCAAGTGCTCATGATATTTTTTGTAATGTCGATTCATTGTGCTAGTGGTGGATTCATAAGCATAATGTTTGACACAATAATTACATTGTGTCATATTTTCTATTTTCGTTCCTACGTTCACTTCTACGATTTCAAAATGTTTCCATACTTTCCGACGTTTTCGATTTCTTGGATCGAGAGACAGACGTGGATGCTTGTGCAGATGTGTGTGTCAATCCGACGGAAAATGTCAGATTCATAGGTGCAACTTCTTGCACCTCATCGTCGGAAGACGAAAACGTTTCAATTTCTACGTATTTTGGCGGTGAATCCATAATAAACAATGAAGTATTTTAAAAAAAAATTCTACTTTAATATCGTTTACCGATTTGTTGACGATTGTTAATGGAAGTGTAGAACGAACAACAACTAGAAGGCTTTTGAGCGCGGTGACTTGAGAGCGATTTGCACAGAAAGTTTCGGGTAAGAAATTTTCGGCTAACCCATACAATTTATAGAACTTCCTCATAACAGCTACCCTCGGTCGACCTACATTATTTCCAAGGTCGACCGGATATTACCGTTGAATATGAAAATTTTAGCCGTTACATTACGTCGGTCGACCCTTTATGCAACGTCGGTCGATTTTACTCTAGGTATTCCGAGCTTACCGACCTCACTCCATGTAGTTGAAAAACTAAAAAAAAAGAATATTTTATAATAATTAATTTTAATAAAACTTTCATTCAAAAATGATTTTTTTTAAATGTAAAAACCAAAAACGGACTTGAAAATTATAGTGTTGGTTAAAAATACTAGGCTTCCAATCAGTTTTTGGACCTCATAAAATAACTTAAACAAGTAAAACATGAATCAGNTATTTTAAAAAATATATATAATATATATTTTTATTATATTAAAATTGAATTTGAAGTGATTAGACTGCATTTGAAATAAGTTTTTGAATTTATATTGAATTTTATTAGATTTTAGATATGATGTTATTCGATTTTGGATGGTTTTTTTTACCTATGATTTAGTTACGGTTATACGGTTTTTATAAATTAGAATTAGAACCGGAATAAAAATGGCAGTTTCGGCTAGGACCGTGGTCATAATTTGGTTTTGACCACCTTGAATAAATTGATGGAGCAAAAAAGAATAATTATTTTAAAATATAGACTAAATAGGAATTTGGAGTCGTCACTAGTGACTTAATGGGCTGATATAATCAACCCATATAAGCAAATTTGGAGTTGTCACTAGTGACTTAATGGGCTGATATAATCAACCCATATCAGTCCAACCCTAATTGATTAGTGCAATTAGGGTTAGACTGTAACCCTAATTGACCTTTAACCAAAGTTTTTATAAGCAAATAAATGCAATAAATTAACTGAAAAGTTGAGCAATAACCAGAAATGAACTGAAAAATAGTTGACAATTTAAGTGATATCGGTGTAACTTAAAGGACATTATACACTCAAAGTCACCATGCACAAGATATCATTTTGAATTCATATCTTAAACTTGAAAATGATCCGTGCATTTTAATAATTTTGTTTTGTTTACACGTTAATAACGGCTAGCTACTCAGTAGTGATTGCACCCAATAGATTGAGTCACTTTTAACATAAATCGATTCACTATTGAACAAAAACCGAATGAATATCGAGCGCACATGTCTGGTTTTATGGGTTAATTTTGAAGCATGACATATAATTGAGTTTTTGTTTGTTTTTAATTTGATCAATAAAAAGAAAAATTTAACTAGTGAAGATATATATAATCACCATTAATTCGGAGTTTCATTTGGATTTTTTTACCGTGTTTTGATCAAATGCAACTCAATTCGACGCGTACAATTTCTGTACCCAAAATTGTAAACCAAATGATAAAAAAAGTTGGTTTATTTCAACCTCCTTTCACTGAGACCGAATTTAAAATTTGATTCGAACGATGCCCACGATTTGGTTCTGTCCGCTCGAAAAACGATATGATACAATCTTAAACACATCAAACTCATCATACTTCTAAGGCCAAAACACTTAATTCTTTAAAAAATAGAATAAATGTGATTATTTTATATTATTTTCATTCTTCGTTGTAAAATGAGACATGTTTTGTATGTTGTTCGTGGAAGGTTCTTATTATTATTATTTTTAAATTTCAGGCCAACCCCACGATAATTACGCAAGAGAGTACGTAATTTGAATCGAAATTAAACAATAAATTACAGGAAATTAATTTATTCGAAATTAAACAATAATGGGGATTGTACTATGGACTCCATCTTTTATCTTCAAAGGTTGCTTCTTTCACATCGAAGAAAGGCGCAAAGTGGTGAGATGTTCCGGCCAAGAGCCTCTCCACCGGGCGAATGCTCTGGTGAACTTACAGTTCAGCTGGTTTTTCATCGGAATCTCCATTTCCTCCGTCTGTCTGTACTTATTTCTGGCGAAAATATATGGAGAAAAAATAGATTATCTGTCATTGACAGTATCAGAAGAAGAAGAAGACGATCGAGATCTTGAATCCAGGAGGAAAATCTCAAAGAGCTTGGTTTAGATGACCGGAAAAGCTCAGTTTTCCCAAATCGACATGGGAAGGTAGAGCTCTCGTTCCATCGTATCAGGATTAGGTGTTCTTACAGAATGATTCGAAAAAGTGGGTCCAGTTTGTTTGTTTAATAAAGTTCAAGCTATGATTAGTAGTCTTAATTAAGATCGAATTGGTTTGTGTCTGTGAAGCCATTGATTTGTTCGGCGTGGAAGCTTGATTTACGTGCATTCGTGTTCATGCAGCATGCACTTACGTTTTCTTGTAGTTACTAAATACTACTTCACCAGCTTCTTATTTTATTTTTTTTTATATTTGAAATTTTTTAATATAAAAATAATTTAGATAAATAATTATAATATGAATTAATCAATCGTCAATATAGATTAGGATGGGTACCCATTTTCATCATGTTCTTGCCTTGTTTTCTCCGGTCAAACTTTGAAACGACAGCGTTTTGCCTGCGTATATTCTATTTTTGAGTCGATTTCAAATCTATTTCTTTCTGTTTTAATCATGCTTAGATTTTTTTAGCTTTATTATGATTGGCATATCAATAATAATAATCTTTGATATCATGAGACATCATAAAAGAATTGATACAACTAGCATATGAATCATTATTTGACGTATTAACTGTATACAAAATAAATGTTAGATTAAATAAGAATCGATCTAAAATGGTTGGCAATTACCAAATTATAGCATTTAGACTAAAGTACGGAAAATAATTAGATTACCTCCAACCAATCATTTGAGTTTCGATAAATAGAAATAGATTCATCCTTAACAACAAATACACTTTTTATTTATAGGCTTTTTGTGAAAAGATTATGAACATGAAGAGATAGATATAATGAGTTTTTTATGTTCGGTCACGGACCAATTCAAAAATAGAAAATTAACTTTTTAACCGACCCAAAATAGTGTGAGTTGGGTCAGGATCTGTTGGTCGGTTTGGGTTGCGCGTAACTAATTTCAAGCGTTTATTGACAAGGAGTTACATGGGCAGAGCTCGTGAATGAAATTAGTTTCTCTTTGATTTAATGTTACTAGTTGATCGTAATCAAATAAATGGAGAGGAAATTAGAAAATGGTCGATATTTGAGAAGTCTTAAGTTCTTCCAAAACAATGAGACATTTGAAATGTCGAGTCTTCCTTTAACTATATACAAAATTATTGAAACAAGTTTGCAATTGCATCATTCAAGTAGGACTGTAACCCTAATGTTTAGAATCGCGTTTATTGGTTTATGGGAGAAAGAAATTCGGGTTGAGTTTCGTCATTTTTAAAGATGGAAATCGGTTCGGTTTTAACCGAAAACTGAACCGAACCATAATCTTCGGTTTCGCACAATTTAAAAAAAAAAACAGAAAAATGAACCGAACCGATTAAAACTGAAAAATGAATTTAGTTTTTGGTTTTGTTTTTTTAAAAAACCAGAAAACCAAACCAAAAAGACAAATTTTCTTATAAATATTTGACTAAAAATAATTATTTTGTAATTAGTTTATTAGTCGATGGTTGATTTTTTAGTTAATTGGTTGCTTGTGGATTTGATTATTGGTAGATAAACTAATTTAGTTGTTTATTTGAAAATTCAATTATTATTTGATATTTAATAATTGAAGTAAATTAAAATAATTTTCAAAAACTTATATACATAAGAATCAGACATTTTTAAGTTGTAAAAATAAAAGAAAAGTGAAGATTAAACCAATTGAAACACGAAGCTCTAACCAATTAAACCAAAAACTCAATAGGAAGCCTAAATCGACTACCAAACTGAGAAAACTGATGTTCTATTTGATTCGATTTTGGTTCACTTATTAAAAAACCAAACCGACTTCGGTTTGTCTTTAAATCGTATTGAACCAAACATACCGAACGGATCTCCACATCATTTTATTTCCTGAAAAGTTAAGCAACAACAAGAAATAGGTAGAGATAAAATGTGATTAGTAGCACATTATACACTCAACCTCACCATCCACGAGATGTGGTTTTGAATCATATTTTAAACTGATCCCCAATCCACTGAGTAAAAGGACACATGTTTTGCATGTTGTTCGTGGAAGATTATTATTATTATTATTCTTAATTTTAAGGCCAACCCCACAGTAATTACGCAAGAGAATACGTAATTTAGGCAGTACGCGTAACGTGCACATGCATTTAATATTTTGTAATAACTATCTTTAATGTAACACAAGCCCACAAATTGGTCGTTTGATCAAACATTCACGAACTCCCCCTCTTCATAACCCCCAATCCACTGCGTCTCCACCTTACCAGTTTCTCTCTCTAAAAATATACAATTTTGGCGACCGCCCTAGAGACCCTTTGGCCAGAAAAGAAGAATTCTTGAGAAAAAGAAGAAGAAACTTTGATCATGGGGAGCTTGGTTGGGCATGTATTACCAGGCTTAGGCTTCTTCATCATAGGATTGTGGCATCTTTTCAACCACATTAAACTTCATCTTCTTCACCCAAATTCCTACGCTTCGCCTCCATGGTTTCCCTCCTCGAAATTCAAATACTTGGAGCTTTTCTTCATCATGGGAGGTTGTTCGGCCTCCATAGCCATGGAGCTTTTCATCGGCCCACAAAGACACCAACCTTTCGACTCCGATGGAACCATCCCTTCCGTCCACCTCCACAATTTCGAACATTCCTCGATCTCGCTCACCTTCTTCTTCTACGCAGTTTTAGCCGTCGTTCTCGACCAATCTCGAGCCACCGCTCGCCATGGGCTAACCCAGCTCCTCGCCGGTGCTGCCTTTGCTCAGCAGCTTCTCCTCTTCCACCTCCACTCCGCCGACCATCTGGGCCCGGAGGGTCAATTCCACCTACTTCTACAACTCATTGTTCTCATTTCTTTACTCACTACTCTCCTCGGAATCCACCTTCCTAAAAGCTTTCTTCTCAGTTTCGTTCGATCTGTAAGTATAACGTCTCAAGGAATTTGGCTAATGCTCATGGGGATTGTACTATGGACTCCATCTTTTATCTTCAAAGGTTGCTTCTTTCACATTGAAGAAGGGCGCAAAGTGGTGAGATGTTCCGGCCAAGAGCCCCTCCACCGGGCGAATGCTCTGGTGCACTTACTGTTCAGCTGGTTTTTCATCGGAATCTCCATTTTTTCCGTTTATCTGTACTTGTCTCTGGCAAAAATATATGGAGAAAAAATAGATTATCTTTCATTGACAACATCAGAAGAAGAAGATCTTGAATCCAGGAAGAAAATCTCTACGAGCTTCGTTCAGATGACCTGAAAAGCTCATTTTTTCCAGATCGACATGGGAATGTAAAGCTCTGCATTAAGTGTTCGTACAGAATGATTAGCGAAGAAGTGGGTCCACCTGGCTACTTAAGATCAAATGGGATTGTGACTATGAAGCTAGTAATTTGTTCAGCGTGGAAGTTTGATTTACGTGCATTCGTGTTCATGCAAGATGTTCTTACGTGTTCATGCAATTAAAATATTAATACGTCAGTCTTATGTGACAGCAATATATTATTTTAAATATTTTGTTTTCGTCAATATAGATTAGGGTGGACATCCATTTCGTTCATCCTAACTTGCAAGTTTTCTCCAATCAAACGTCAAACGATAACGATATATTATTTTACATATTTCTTTGTACCTGTTTCTTTCTCGTTTAGAATTTGTCACGTAAATCTTTATATTCATATATATTATTATTCGATTTTCAAGATAGATCCTGCTTCTCTTCTACGTGGATTGAGCATTTACCTTTATTTATAGATAATATTTCATTATCTATATATTGGGCTCATCACCAAAGTCAAAACATTTTAAAAGGCAAAGACTAAATAGGAATTTGGAGTCATCACTAATGATTTAATTCCAAACAAGCTTAACTAATTTACGTGTAGTTAATAGGAGATGCTATGATCAATCCCACCATTAATAAAAATTATTATTTAATAATTTATTCCTCCGTCTATTGACCGGTCTTTTCTATAGATAATGACACGAATTTACCCTTGATTTTTGTCTTTCTAATTTTTAACTTTCAATACAAATTGGTTAGTGCAATTAGTGTTGGAGCAAATTATTAAAATTAAAATTAAAATTATTATGAGCATAAATGTAATAAATTTGCTGAAAAGTTAAGCAATGAAAGAAATAAGTAGAGATATAGTTTAGGGTTTAATATTACACACTCAACCTCCAAGATATGATTTCAAATTCATATATTAAACTTGAAAATGATCGAAGGATTTTAATTAATTAATTTTGTTTGCACGTTAACCACCTTTCGCTACTTAGCTTCCATTAAAAATTTCACTTTAATTTTTGTTTTTAAGCTACTAAAAATGTTTTAAAAAAATTAATTCATTGCAGGTCGAATAATCATAGATAGAGGAATATTATATTTATTCTTTTATTCAATGGTTTTAAAATACACGTTGATATGTCAAACAATAATTAATTTAATTAAAGAACATGTAATATAATAAATAATAGATTAAACATAGAACTATCCCGCATGGATATTTGTGAATAGAATCATGAAATGTTATTGGGTTTTGGTTTATTTTTAACTTGGTGAATTAAAAGATATATAATCACATTTTAATTTTTGGATTTTTGACGGTGTTTTGATCAAATACAACGCAATTCGTTGCGTACAAGTATCGTATCCAAAGTCGCAAACTAAATTAACAAAAAAAAGGTCGTTTTATTTTAACAACCGATGACATAGACCAAATCTCGAGTTTTGGTTTTGCCCACACCTAAAATGATATGCTACAATCTTAAACAAACATCAAACTCATCCTACTTCCGGGCCAAAACACGTCAAATATATTTAAAAAATAGAAAAAAAAATGTTATTATTTTATATTATTTTTCATTCCTATTTGTAAAAGGAGGTATGTTTTGTACGTTGTTGGTGGAACCTTCTCATGGTTATTATTAATTTGCATAATTACGCAAGAGAATACGAAATTTAATATTTAATATTTCATAATGAATATATTTAATATAACACATAAAATAGTAACAACGCCACAAATTGACCATTTGATCTAATCGTTTAATTCAATTTGGCCGCTATTTGCATGATACTGATCAATTTAAGCAATTAATTTTCAATCTTTCGAAACAATTTTTTAAAAGAGTTAATTTCATCAGACACCTTGAAGAATCTTTAGACTATTTGATTTGATTCACAATTGTTCAATTGAAATATAAGATTTTGATTTTTTTAAGGTAAACTTTTGACAATCCTCGCCTCCCTATGGACCGAAGCATGTTTTTAACATTCAAGAACTCCCCCTCTTCATAACCCCCCAATCCACTGAGTTTCTTCCTTGCCATTTCCACTCTCTCTCTCTAAAAATACACAATTTTGGCGAGAGACCCTTTGGCCAGAAAAGAAGGATTCTTGAGAAAAAGAAGAAGAAACTTCGATCATGGGCAGCTTGATCGGTCATGTGTTACCAGGGTTTGGGTTCTTCATCATAGGATTGTGGCATCTTTTCAACCACATTAAACTTCATCTTCTTCACCCAAATTCCTACGCTTCGCTTCCATGGTTTCCCGCCTCGAAATTCAAATACTTGGAGCTTTTCTTGATCATGGGTGGTTGTACGACCTCCATAGCCATGGAGCTTTTCATCGGCCCAGAAAAACACCAACCTTTCGACCCCGATGGAACTATCCCTTCCGTCCACCTCCGCAGTTTCGAACATTCCACGATCTCGCTTACCTTCTTCGTCTACTCAGCCTCAGCCATCGTTCTCGACCATTCCCGAGCCACCGCTCGCCGTGGGCTAACCCAGCTCGTCGCCGGCGCGGCCTTTGCTCAGCAGCTTCTCCTCTTCCACCTCCACTCCACGGACCATCAGGGCCCGGAGGGTCAATTCCACTTACTTCTACAACTCATTATTCTCGTTTCTTTATTCACTACTCTCCTCGGAATCCACCTTCCTAAAAGCTTTCTTCTCAGTTTCGTTCGATCTGGAAGTATTGCGTTTCAAGGCATTTGGCTAATGCTCATGGGAATTATACTATGGACTCCATCTTTGATCTTCAAAGGTTGCTTCATGCACCTCGAAGAAGGACACAAAGTGGTGAGATGTTCCGGCGAAGAGCCCCTCCACCGGGCGAAAGCTCTGGTGAACTTACAGTTCAGCTGGTTTTTCATCGGAATCTCCATTTTTTCCGTTTATCTGTACTTGTCTCTGGCAAAAATATACAAAGAAAAAATAGATTATCTTCCATTGACAGCATCAGAAGAAGAAGATGAAGATCGAGGTCTTGAATCCAGGAAGAAAATCTCCAAGAGCTTCGTTCAAATGACCTGAAAAGCTCATTTTTCTCAGATCGACGTCGGAAAAGTAAAGCTCTCGAATCTATCGTATCAGGATTAGGTGTTCTTACAGAATGATTAGGGAAAAAGTGGGTCCACCTGGTTCGTTTAAATAAAGTTCAAGCTATGATTAGCAGTCTTAATTAAGATCAAATAGGTTTGTGACTGTCAAGCCATTTAATTTTGTTCGGTTTGGAAAGTTTGATTTACGTGCTTTCGTGTTCATGCAAGATATACCAACGTGTTCTTGTAATTACTACACCAACTTCTTATTTTCTTTTTGATAAAATTAATATGAATAAATAATAAAACATTCCTTAATCAATCTTACGTGACAGAAAGTATGCTTACTATAACTATTTATTAATAATTAATTAATTTATCGAGAATAAAATTATATTCAGATCAAGAAAAAAGGGTACGTTGTTGAAGTTAGAAACGATGCGACGCCGTTTCGTGCAAGATGCTGAGCTGATGAGGCCGTGTGAGCTTCAAATATCTGGCTCGTCTGCTCATCTTTGTGGGCTTAGCAAATTCGAGAGATGCTTCTTTCTCCTTCTCTATCCACTTGCCTCAACTTCACCACCTTCAGCTCCTCCTCTTCGCTACCCAAATCTCTGCTTCCTTTTTTTGAATCTCAACCCGCAAGAACTCTAAAAACTTTGCTGCGTTGGAGCAAACGACGCCGCGATGATTTCAATTCTAACAAGTATGGTACGGTAATACCCGCTCGTGCTTCTTTGCTTGAGGCTCCAGTTTTGTGGGCGGGTAGGGTTTGCATCTTTTATGCCCTGCTCAAGGCAGGCTTTGCCGGATCTCAGGCCAACCCACTTGTATCAGGTCTGCTTACACAATGACGATGTTTCCCTTCTTGCTCTCTCAGTATATTTTTTGCGAAGAATTTAATGTGGGTATTTACTGTGGGGATGTTTCTTTGCCTCAGATTTAGGGGCTGCTGCGGGTGGTGATGTCGCTGCCCAATCTATTGATTTGGGCTTCTCTAAGTGGTTGGAGAGCATAAAGGGGAGACCAGGTTTCTGGGTTTATCGCCATTATTTACGTTTAACTAATGGAGAACTTTCTTGAGCAGACAATCGAGTGTTTCAAAGCTGCCCATTGTAATGCTGATTTAGCATTGTAGAAGCAACAAATTTCAAGGAGTCTAGGATTAGAAAATTAGGAGTTCATATCATGGAGTTCTGATCAGTAGTTGTGATGGATTAACATGTTTCTGAAGGATCTCTTTTCCTCACTCTTATTTCCTTTCTCTTCATTATATTTTGTTTCTAAGGACAAATATGAAGTTTCAGGCTTCGGCTGCTCAGCCCCTGATGGCTGCTATATTTCTGCACTCTTGTTTAGAATGCAAACTAAAGATGTTTTAGAGAAGAACTGTATTCGAAATCTTAAATTTAATTTGAACTGCATCGAGTTTAGTGATTCTAGCAGTCAAATCTATTTCTTGATTGCTCTTTCTAAACATTATTCATAAAAACATTCCACTTTGGGAGTTTAATCTTCTCATAATGTTCTTCATCTTGTAAAGATCTAGGGGCTGATAGTTTTCAATCGATTATTTATTTCTTAAAAGAATGAAACATATAAAGTATCTGTTCTATCGCTGCTCAACTTACATAAATTGTGATTGGTTTATCAGTAGATGAAGCAGGAGAAAAAAGGAAATTGGTCAGCAAATGGCATCCAACAACGAAAGGTACTCTTCGAAGAAACTATAGAGTACCATCTAAAACCGAAGGGCGACTTTTGCTGAAAGCCATTGCATCCCTCTTGTCGGAGGACGATCACTTCATCGATGCTACTTCCCACAAGGTAAATTCTTATAGTTTTCCGCCATTATTCGACTGTTGTTCTCTGTTCGGCTTGAGAATGAGATTTTTGATCTTTATTGTTTGTATTTCATAGGGTTGTCAAATCAGGAGAGAGAGCGCGCATGGGGAAAGTGTGTGCTGCAACAATGTGAGAGCTTTATTTGATGAGCTTCCCACTCCTCACCTAGTTGTCGAGATCACTCCCTTTCCGGCGGGCAGTCTTGATGAAAAGGATTATACCAAGGCCGAGAAATTGGAGAGGGTGCTTAGATCCGGCCCCTCGGTCTGAATACTTTGGTGTTGGAGTTTTTCGATTTGGATCGTATTATTACTGAATTTGTGCATAAATTCAAGTAAGCAAACTTGTGTTTCTTCCTGGTCAACAATGTATGTCTAAAAGTTCTTAGAAGAGACACTTATGAGGTAAAAAGGCTTTTTTATTTCTAAGCGCACTTGAATTATTAGATTGTTCGATACATCGAGGAACTTGTTGTACCAAACCGATGGCTTTGCTCTGCACGAGTAATTTCTTATTGACATTTCAGTTAGGTGAGGGCGGTTTGATTTCGGCTAACCAGAGAGGCTTGAACTTTAATACCCCTTTTGACAAACACAAACTGAATTCAAATTGAAGAAAAAGAAGCTGCAGAAACTTGATCCGGTCGCATGCTCAATCGGTCTTTTACTCTTGCTCATCTCGAGCAGCTCTGTTTGTCTCCGTGAACCCAAAATTCCAAATAACCAAATACGAAAAAATCGCTAGTAAATGAAGAACTCTAGTGAATGTTATGAATAATCTGAAATTTTTATCATATATTCTTACAATTTTAAGACAATCTCGTAAAATTTTAACATTTCAAATCACAAAATTACAAGATGAAGTTTTACAATATTAACATTTAAACTCGTAAACTTAGTTTGAAAAAAGTCTAAACAAATCCAGCAGCTGTTTTGGATTGAAAATACAATTTCGAAACTCTTTTTCGTAAAACTGACAAATATAATATGATTTATAAAACACAATATTGATTAATGCCACTCATTTCCCGTTATATTGATCGAAATTTCTTCAACCATTGCCCCAAAGATGATCATCAAATAATGAACCCAACCGAGAAATCAGAAGAGAATGAACTTGTAAAGTGAAGATCAAACACAATCCAGTTAAAAAAAATATCCGATTTGTTCTCGGGATGTCTTTCACAAATGCCGACCCTCATTCCTAATTTACCTAACCCAAAAGAAATTACCAATCAAGAAATGAAAGACTTCCTAACCTGAAAATCCTGGTTCAAAACTCCTTGTATAGCAAAAGCTGGATTCCCTGCTAACATGACCAATAATTTCAATCAATAAATCAAAAAAATTTTAAGCCGGATTGGAAATAAACAAATAATTAAAAAGTTCCTAATTTTTACCAAATGTTGGAAGAATCAGAAATAGTTAGTCCCATGCACTGGCTATGCCAGGGTTAGCATATCCACCACCATAACCACCAGAAACTTCATATCCACCACTGCTGTTGCCTCCGCTGTAATAATCAGAGCCGCCTCTGTTAAAAGAGGAGTCTTTTCGATAGTCCCGGGCACCAAATCGACCTGCCCCAGATCGACGGTTTTTCCCACCACCGTACGATGTTCGAGATGCAAATCTCGATAGCCAATCGGGCACTTCTTGGTTAGACTCTCTCATGAGATCAGCCAAAGATCTTGCCATTGAAGAGTTATTCTCGTTGAAAAATGCAGTGGCCAGTCCGGTTTTCCCAGCTCGCCCTGTACGTCCGATTCGATGGACATAATCATCTATGTCATTTGGGAGATCGAAATTGACTACATGAGCAACATGAGGAATGTCCAGCCCTCTTGCAGCAACGTCTGTTGCCACCAAAATAGGGGTGTTTCCTCTTCTAAATGACCTTAATGCATATTCTCTTTCCTGCGACATGAGAAAGTTCAAAAAAGTAGAAGCACGAACACATACCAAGCTATCATCCTAATGAAAGTTGCAATAAATATTTTTTTGTAAAAAAAATGTAGAGTGAATTGACATGAACCAAGTAAATGCCATGAAATCAACAGAAATTATTATGTTGCAGGACAATTCCAAAAAGAGACAACTTAAAGAAAAATGGTTTTGCTCAATAGACAGGTGTCTTTCTTCATATATCTTTTGTAACCGCAAGGAAGAAATGCCAAACATCTCATTCATAGTGTGATGGCGTGAAAGCGATGGATGTGTGAAAAGAGTGGCCAAGTATGTGTTGTTAAGTCGTTTGTGGAGTAAGAGAAATAAGATCATTTTTAGAAATAAGGGGAAAATTTTCAACAATTAAAATCACATGTGACACTCTTTTTCAGGTCGTGAAGAGTAGTTGATTAGTATGTTCAATTTTTTTCTTTCTTTTTTTTCAGATAACTGCTTTTGTACCACTCTCCTCCCACATTCATTGCTATAAGACAACCTAGCCACAGAAGGATTGAGCTTTCAGATACAAATGATATAAACTTGAAGAATGAAAATCATATGAAATGGTCACTCAAACACCTGTAATTAACTCTCCACCAAAAAACCTAGCAGTACACAATGTAATAACATATATGACACTCACTTGTTGTGTTCTATCACCATGAATGGTAGTTGCAGGAAATCCGTTCATACACAACCAATGTTCCAGAGAATCAGCTCCCTTCTTCGTCTCCACAAAAACTAAAGTAAGAGCCTGTAATAAAATTGGAAAAGCAAAAAACTCAGTGCATAAATCGCTACTTAAGTTCAACCACAATAATAATAACAGTATCCAAAGAAAGACAAAATACTCAAAGAATAAAACTATATAAATCAACATATTGGCAAAAAATAGCAAACAGATGCCCAATACCTTGGTCTGTGCTCCATTAGCCCTCTGTGCATGGAGAAGATCCAGGAGGTGACTTCTTTTGTCAGACTCTTGAACAAACTCCACTCTTTGGGAAATTAAATTAGTACTTGAACCCACTCTTCCAACAGCCAGGAAGATGTAGCTTAAAAGAAAATCAGAGGCTAATCTCTGCAAGTTGATAAATATAACCCCGCAACCAAAACAGAAAATTAGTTTTCCAAATCCGTCATTTCAGGATGATCAAACAAAACGCACATCTTGCAATGGAGATTTCTTGTGCATGATAGAGATTAAATATGATGCTTTTTATTTTAGCTATAATGCATCTTTAGTTTAGTCTCGAGTTGATATGATCAAAAGGCGAGTTTCCATTAGCTTTTATAGCCAAGAGATTTTAATTTAGTCTTGAGTTGAAATGATCAAAAGGCGAGTTTCCACTAGCTTTGATAGCCAATAGATTTAATTTAGTCTTGAGTTGATATGCTCAAAAGGCGAATTTCCACTAGCTTTCATCATAAACATATGGGATTCAAACGGTATAGAAGATAAAAAACATGAAGAATATAATAATTACCATTGAGTTGACCGGCAATACACACCTGGATCTCCTTTGGGAAAGTGGCACTGAAGAGCATAGTCTGCCTTATGCCAGGTGGAGGCATGTCCCTTTTCTCTACAATATCCCTAATTTGAGGCTCAAAACCCATATCCAACATGCGGTCTGCCTCATCTAGAGCTAAGTACCTAATCATCTGCAATGAAACTCTGGCCCTTTCCACCAAATCTACCAATCTTCCAGGAGTTGCCACAAGAATATCAACACCCCTCTCCAGATCTCGTAACTGAAAATTGTTGATTAGTATCGATAGCTACATAATAGTGGAGATACAGCTAAATTATTATAACCAATCTCTAAGCAGACATTCATTTAATTTTATGTTTCTAATTCACAAAAATGGTTATACATTAGATGTTTTCACATGTTGATGGGAGAAACAGTTTTCATGTAATTAAAGGAATTCAAATTTTATCAAGCAAACAATTTTTGTCATTGCAAATTATATATCAAGGCAGAGACAAAGTGAAACCAGCATCAGATAGGTCATTGTTTGCTCTAGCATATATGTATATATAACTATCATTAAATTTTCTCTGAACTTTCAAAGGTACGTAAGCGGAATAAAATATATATATTAATATATATATTTCCATGAATGGATAAGATAAATTATCATGAAAGCTTATAGCATAGACAATTCTATCATGAAAAAATGTAAAACCTGTTGATTAATAGACGCTCCTCCATAAGTAACCACCACTCTGACACCTGTATGGTATGAGAACTTCTTAGCTTCCTCGTGTATCTGAAATACAACAAAAAAATGTATCTCCTCATCATAAAACCTAGAAGAACAATAAATGAAGTAAAATATTTAAAACTCAAAACCCACTTGCATTGACAGCTCTCTAGTTGGAGAGAGAATAAGAGCAAGAGGGAATGCTGTTCTTCCCCCGCGAGATGGTCTTGGTTGGCCTCTCATTATACCACTGATGATTGGGAAACAAAAAGCAGCAGTCTTTCCAGAGCCAGTCTGGGCGCATGCCATCAAGTCTCTACCAGCAAGGGATATAGGAATGGCATGCCGCTGAACAGGTGTGGGCTTTACATATTTGCACCGTCGAATGTTCTCATTTACTGCTTCGCCCATGTCAATCTCCGCAAATGTATTCACTGGTGGTGGCACATTATCACCACTAGTCTCTACTGGAATATCTTCATATGCATCAAAGTTAATCCCAGTATTCTCCTGCTCACCTGAGGCTTGATCTGCATCTTTTTCACTTACGAATGGGTCCATTTCCCTATCCCTTCCACGATCCCAACCACCAGTTTGGCTACCCCAGCCCCCAACACGACCACCGCCAACGAAATTAGATTGCTGATTCTCATTCATATAACTAGGACCACCCCCTCGGGATCCACCATGACCTGTCCTGTCATTGCCAAAAGTGGGCCCACTTTGTGCTGAAGCAGGATGGTCAGAAGTGGTTTTTCTAATCCTAAGATGAGGGGGGACATAGGTTGATCTTCCGAGAGCTGAATTTCCAATATTTGCAGGAGCAACTGCTACATTTTCATAAGCAGCAGCTAGATCAGCCCATGAGGATTGCATAGTCAATAAATCTTCGCTCTAGAAATTACTGATACTACCCCTTAATCCTAGATAAAAAAAAAAGGAAAATAGAATCAATCAAAGTGGAGAAGGCAGACATCTAACTTTAATTCTAAAGTTTCAAGTGTTTATTCAATCAACCAAGATTTTGACAACTAATAAGAACTCAAAAGGACAAACATTTTCACATGCATTAAGTAATCAAGCCAGAATAAATCACACAATTGCCCTTGCAAAATCCAACCTCCACAATAAAAATATATTTAATAAGAGCGGGAAAAGAGTATATCAATCTCAATGAGAGCCATTAGAATCACAATTCACAGAGCTTAGAACATTAATTCTCTTTCAAATAAATCACAGTAACGTCAACGTGGAAAAAATTCTAAGCAGCTTCATACTAGAAGAAATGAAAACGGATCAGCAAAACAAAACAACAGTCGAATAATCATAATGCATACACCGAGTCTCACACGCTGACGACGATACAAACCTCCAAACAAGCACAGCAGAACAACACTCGGGGGTGAAGATCAAAAAATAAAAACCCTAACTTGCAAAAACGAAAAAGGGACAAAGAGCACTAGGCAGGAAAGCGAAAAAATGTAAGCTTAGAAAAGAAGCAAAGCATGGAAAAAGAATGGCGGTAATGGAGGAGGGGTTTGGTAGAGAATCAGAGGAGGAATTCAAAACGAGTCTCCAAACTTTCTCAGTCGGTCACTCGTGAAGGTGGGAGAGAAAAAGAAACCTAAAACGGAGCGATATACGAACAAAATGGAACGCCGACTTCTCTACCATCAACGCTCCAAATGGCGCTTTCAAACTATATTTACCCATTTCAAATATTTTTTTACGTTATACTAATAAATAATTTAAAATTATATTTTTTTGGTGGTAAAGTCCCTTAATTATATTCATTTAGTTAAACATTAATTAAAAATCATCAAGGTGGAGATTTTTAATTAGTTGCCAATTTTTCTATTGTTAATTAGTTGTCGTTTTTTTAATAAAGTTGTTAGACGTTATTGAAATCTCACATTGGAAAGTTGATGAAGTTTAACAGGTTATCAAAGCTATAAATAGTCTTTAAACTTCCCTAGTTATTGTATCCCGAACATTCGTATCTCTTAGTTGTTAGAGAGTGTCTTTGTTAAGATACTTCTCATTTGAAGTGATCTCTTTAATTATGACATTACTAAGTTATAATTTTTGAAGAAATTAGTAGATCGACTCACTGTTATAGTGGTGCTCGAGGACGTAGGCAATTTGCCGAACTTCGTAAATTCTGGTGTGTTCATTCTTTTAGTATTTTGTAATATTTATGTTTCGTATTCAATTTCAATAGTGCGAGTATTATTATATTTGTCTTGTGTTAGGGAAAAATATTTGTCTGGTTAGTGGTGTAATTGTACTGTGTAAGTACGTTCTGTCTAGGAAACTAGTATTTAAGTGTGTCTGTTTGTGACCCTTCAGTCTTTCTTGAGAACATACTTGTAAGAACATACTTCTTGATTAGTATTTTTCATGTTTATTTGGTTAACCAGTTTTCTCGGACATCAACTTGTAAGAAGAATATAAAACTCTAAAACTAGAGTTTTATGGCTTCTAGTTAACTAATGTACCCCATGGTTACGGTTATATTCTTAGTACAATTACAAACTTTTAATCACATCAACTATGACAATAGAATACAATGTTTTTAACTGCCACAAAATTTGGCAGTTAAAACATGAATGTTATGAATTGCATTCTACATTAAAGTTAACCTTAATGTCGAGAGCAAACTTGGCCACGGTGTGACTAAGGGCAGCATCGAACGTGTCGTACGGGCATCCATCGAAGACATCTTCGAGCCGTTCTTCCCACCGATTGAGAACTTAGAGAATTCATGTATGCAGCGTTCGGACAGTCGACCAGTTCATCGGTCCTCCTACACCAAACTGTAGAAAAACTTTGAGTTTGAAATTTTCCGGCGAAATCTACGATTGGACTGTCGGTGATCACTCACGTAGATCGCCCATATGGCCTTTTGCCGCTCCTCGGTCATCAACAAGGTTCCTATGGTCACGTTAACAATCAACATCATTAAAATAATTGAAGAAAATATAGATATGGAACAAGATAGCAGATCGGAGGGTACCAAGATAAAAGGTTTTAGCATATTCAGCGCAGATTTTCCGGCATCTTTCGTGAGCTTCTCCGAGTAACAATGGAGAAAAGTTTGAGCCGTTGAGTAAACCGTCTTCTCTAGCTAATTTAGCCCAAGTCTGCCTCTCCACGATTTCCTTATCACGCAAATCCGAAAGAGAAATTCCTTGTTTCGACAGCGCCGGAAAAGCACCACAAACATCAGGTGCCGGAGCCGGAGCCGTGATTGCAGCTCCGATCATGTTGGATTTGAGCTTCATCGTCGGAAATTCCTCAAGGCTCCTGGGAAGATAATGGTGGGGCGAAAGCGAAAGGGTGAGACACATTTGATATGAACTTCGATTTCAGTGCCGTTTACAGAAGAAACTTGCAGAGGAGAATCCAGATGGCCGGAGCTATAAATGCTTGGTTTTTGTGCTTCAAAAACTTATCTTTTTCCAAACCCGAGATCAGAATCTTTATTTTCAGGAGATACCATTTCAAATCTTTTGGATTTATCAGCTACTTATTTCCATTTTTTAACTAAATTTCTTGATTTGGAACATGTGACCGAGTAATCAAACAACGTGAATTTAAGATAAGTCTTGGTTGTATTATTATGAACTCAAATGAATTGCAATAATCAAAATAACAACATACACTTGTAGATTGCATGAAAGCGTTTGTAGTCCAACGGTTAGGATAATTGCCTTCCAAGCAATAGACCCGGGTTCGACTCCCGGCAAACGCAGATTATTATTTATGTATTTGTTTTCTTTTCTTGATTAATCGATCCTCAAGAAAGTTTGTAAAATTTAATGATTGCTGGCACTGCTCATCATTTCTTGGTTTTGGCAATTCCAATTTTGTTGGATTTAGCGAAGGATGGGCTCTACCACTTTTTGATTTGACAAAAAATCTATCCATCACTGTCAAATTTGATTCGCTTTTTTCCTTGAGCTCTGCTCCTGATCTTCTCGTTCGTTTCCGATAACCTTGGATCGGAAAGCAAACGCCGATCCCGATGGAAAACTCCGATTCTTCTTCCGACCCGCCTCTTCTACTCCAGTCGACTACCGCTCCGACGACCCATTCCGGCGAAAACTCCAAAAAACTGGCTTTGATTCCCCTTGTCTTCCTCATCTACTTCGAAGTCTCCGGCGGTCCATATGGGGAGGAAGCCGCCGTCGGAGCAGCTGGACCGCTCTTCGCCATCTTGGGCTTTCTCATTTTCCCTTTTATTTGGAGTATGCCGGAAGCTCTGATCGCCGCCGAGCTCTCCACTGCTTATCCCGGCAACGGCGGCTACGTCATTTGGGCAAATCAAGCGTTCGGACCCTTCTGGGGCTCTCTAATGGGTTCTTGGAAATTCTTATGTGGCGTCATTAATCTGGCTTCATACCCAATTCTTGGCATCGAGTATCTGGAGCTGGTGGTTCCCATTTTCTCCTCTGGTCTTCCTCGCTATATTGCTATTTTTTTCTCAACAATTGCCCTCTCTTTTCTCAACTATACTGGTTTATCTGTTGTTGGTTACACCGCTGTGTCTTTAGGCATTGTTTCTCTGTTTCCATTTATCCTCATGACTCTAATTGCAATTCCTAAAGTTGAACCAAAAAGATGGATCAATTTGGGGGAACAAGGCGTGGAAAGAAACTGGCCATTATTTTTCAATACCCTTTTCTGGAACCTGAATTTCTGGGACAGCGCTAGTACTTTAGCTGGGGAGGTTGAAAACCCACAGAAAGCATACCCCGTAGCTTTATTTTCTGCTGGGCTGCTTACTTGTTTAGCATATCTGATTCCTCTTTTGGCTGCAACTGGTTCTATTCCTTTAGATCAAAAGAACTGGGTTGATGGCTATTTCGCAGAGGCAGCTCAGATAATCGTAGGAAAATGGTTGAAATACTGGGTCGAAATTGGCGCAGTTTTATCAGTCGTCGGCCTATTTGAAGCTCAATTAAGCACCTGTACATATCAGCTTGTGGGAATGGCGGATTTAGGAATTTTACCCAGAATTTTCAGCGCAAGATCTACTTGGTTCAACACACCCTGGGTGGGAATATTGACCTCGACTTTGATAGCTCTTGCAGTTTCTTACATGGGGTTTGAAGACATAATTTCGTCTGCAAATTTCTTGTACAGTTTAGGCATGCTTCTGGAATTCGCGTCGTTTCTCTGGCTGAGAAGAAAGAATCCGCTTTTGAAAAGGCCATTTAAAGTTCCTCTGCGTCTGCCGCTGTTGGGGATTATGTGCTTGATTCCTTCTGGGTTTTTGGTGTATATAATGGTTTTGGCTTCCAAGGCCGTGTGTTTGATTAGTGCCGCGCTCACCATTTTTGGGATTGGTTTCTATTTCTTCGCCAAGCTCTGTAAATCGAAGAGATGGCTTGGATTTACAGAAGCCCAGAAACTGGATTACGAAACCATACAAGAGGTTTCCTGACGAGAATTGTATGATCTGGATTTGCATATGAAGGGAGCCTTGATCCTCTTAGCTATGGAGAAGAAGAAATATACCATCTTATTTCCAGCCATCGCTGCTTGGTATGAAATCAAATTCAACAGACAATATTGTACATGTTTTTTTCGACTAGAACATGTTTTAGAATCAAATCCAATAACATAACTGGATAAGATTCAACTCATACAGAACAATATCGTATTACTCAATTGACTTTGAGATGAACATAACTTAGACCACAAGAAGTCCAAGCCGACCCATGAAGTGGTTTATAATCCCAGCTCTTTCGCGCCGGCTTATGGCGGGTGGCCAGAAATCGAGAGGCTTGCCGAATTGCAGGATAGGATGATAAGGTTGATTTCGATTCCAAAGGCTAATAGCATATTTCATATTCAAAATCGGCGTGAAAATAAAGTGCTTTGAAATATGAAATACAATATTGTTTGATATTCTTTATAAATAATTTCGTTATTTAAAAAAAAAACTTGTTACTTGTCGCAGCTAATCACAGTCTGAATATTGTTTGTTACTGTCTGTGGAGAAGAACTGAAACTCGGGTAGAAGAAGGCTAACCCCGCCGATCGCAGCACAACGGTGAAGGAAATGGCTGAGGACGATCGGGTCCAACATGGCCAAAGGACGCGGGTTTTGTTTGAAAGAGGTGGAAAGGGCGTTATAAGAGTTAGCTAGGTGTATGGATTTCAACAATCAAAGTTTAGTTTGTTCACAACCCATACTCAAAGATCTTAATCATTACTAACCATATCTAAAGGAGGTGCACTAATACTACTATCTTATTTGTAGGGTATCTATTTATTTATCGTATTTGCTTTCAATCCATGAAAAAAATTGTTTCGATCGCAACAAGTACGATTTCGTTAGAATTTCTACAAAAGATTACGGATACAACTGGATTTATCTTCTAATCATATGTTTTGAAATGTTTCTTTAACATACAGTTACAAGTAACGGTGATTAATCAAGAGGGAAGGTTATAAAGCAAACTCAACGTTATTAAAAAGTATAATTCATATTAAATCTTTTTTCTTGAATGTATCGAAGAGGTTTGCATACATTGATTCAAGTATCATAAGTGGGGCTAGGCACGTGCCGGTCCGGCTCGTTTTATCTTGAAATAGAATTGAAACCGGAACTCACGGTTCTAGATTTTTGGAACCACCACTAGAACCAACGGTACCTTTTAACCCGGTTTTTTTTATAACTAATTTTAGAATTTATATCAGATTTTATTAGAGTTTGAGTTTAATTTTACTCGATTTTAGAACTTTTTGTACTCACGGTTCTGGTTCCGGTTTCACGGGTTTTTACTCTTACAAATCGGTATTGACCCATAAATCACGGTTTTTTTAAATATTAGAATCATGATTGGATTAAAACTGACAGTTCTGATGCGATTCCAGTCTGATTTTACCCGTCTTCATTAGCGCATGGAATAGGATAATATGCTTTATGCAACATGCACGACAAATGGTGCACAAGTAGGCGTAATTCCCACTAACCTCTCCCTTTTCTTTTATTTATAGCGTAGAATTCTTTTTTATTGGCCTTCCATAATCTCTAAAATCGAACATTACATTTGTTTGAGAATATTAGTATGTTCACACTTAAAAATTCAATATAATTTTGTAATAGAATAACTCAGGTCATGGCATAACATTAGCTCACAACGTTATCATCTGAGGTCAAAATTACTTTTTTCTTGGGAAAAATCTTCAATTTTACAAAAAGGTATGTAAATTACGCTAAAACAAATAAAGGGTTCCGAAGTAATTCTTCAAAAGTTAAAAAATAAAAATAAAAAATCATTAGAGGAGGAGAGAAATGGTAGGGTTTAAGGAATCTCTCCTTTCTTTTGGATTGTCAAAAGTTGCGTCCGCACCGACCGACTTTACTCGCATGGAAAGAATGAAAAGTTTGTAATACGAGGTACGTGATGCCTAAAAACTAAGTTTAAAATCGGTAACAACTAAGTCGTTAAAACACATGGTCTCTCTTTTCTCCCATATTGTAACTAAGTTCAATTGGACAAACAACACAAATTATGTGCAAATCTCATCACGTCACGACTTACCGTCACATGTTTCGTGTTACTCGTCTCGATGAACTTATATGTATCGATACGTAACTAAATAGTGTAAATCAACGGATACTCATTGGATAGCATTAAATTATAAAAACTTGGTCATCATATTAAATAATATCCCACCATAGACTTTGTGTAAAACCCCTATCTTTCTCTCATCAACTTCACATTCCTTTTTAACTTTCACTTGCCTCTTTTCACACCTATATATATATATATACTACATATATATACTATATATATATGTGTGATGTGACGGTCACATTGATAAATTGTTCACGTTGATCGATTAATGTCATGTAAGATTTGACCAAACATAAACTTAGGTCACAATTCGGGAAATCAGTTATCTTTAACACTTCTTAGTTGCATTTTATTTGGTCGGCTTGGAAGAATCCAACCCTAGTGATGGAAAGAAAGAAAAGAGGGTCGTGTTGACTTGAAAATCACGAAAGCACTTCATTACCGACCACAAGAAAAACTTATGATCGATAGCGTTTTATAGCCTTCTAAATTGTCCACTAATGGAATAACGGGAGGAACACGAATTTACGAGGAAAAAGAAAATCAGCACGAAAGATATGTGATTTAACCGTAAGTTTAAGAACGTTAATGATGTGAAAATTCAACGATAATACGCAAAAGAATTATAGGATCTCAAACTCCGAACATTCCAACTCTTGATCTATTAAACTCAAGACTATAACTAAAGAGAACTATGGTTTGCTTATAATTCAGCTGTCGTTTCTAGACGGGTTTTTTGTCTAATAAGTTACGTTGTTTTCGAATTTGCAATTACATTTAATTGGATGATCACCGAGAAATTCATTGTAAAAATGAAATCCATTTTTAGATTATCGACTTATTCTTCTAAATCAAATATATAACATTTCATTTGTGTTATATTTGTGTTACAACATGATAAACATTGATTGATGTAATTAATAACTTCTTTTAACTGTTAGGTAAAGAAGAAATAAAGACCACAAGAAAACCAGGATTGAAAAGATGGAAGAAGGCATGTTTATGGCTTGTTGCCGTCAATACAATTGGTGGGGGAGAAATCATCCATAAGGTATTATTTTATGTATATATACACACACTATCTCAGTATCTCTCTCCACAAGTCTCTCTCTCTAAATCAACTTTGCCTGTCTCAGAAACTCCCCACCATCGTTAATGGCCCCAACCCTACTTGCAGAGTCCTCCATTGATTTCTCAAACTTGACAGACTTTGTCATCACCAGAGGAAATGGAGTAAAAGGGTTGTCTGAAATGGCCCTCAAAACCCTACCAAACCAATACATTCAGCCCTTAGAAGAGAGGGTGGACATGAGCCGAGTTCTAACTCAAGAGTCCATTCCAATTATCGACGTGTCCAACCTCGCAGACCCAAAAGTTTCGAATTCGATCTGCGAAGCTTCGGAAACATGGGGGTTCTTCCAGGTCATCAACCATGGCATCCCTCTCCGAGTACTCGAGAAGGTTAAGGAAGCAACTCACCGGTTTTTCGGGCTGCCGGCAGAGAAGAAGACGAAGTATTCGAAGGAGAATTCGTGTTCGAATAACGTGAGATTTGGTACCAGTTTTAATCCCCAATCAGAGAAGGCTTTGGAATGGAAAGATTATCTGAGCCTCTTCTATGTTTCTGAGGAAGAGGCTTCTGCTCTATGGCCTCCTATTTGCAAGTAAGATCATCCATGCATGCTTCAAATAATATTAAGAAAACCATGCACGTAGAATATATAAATTTTATATATATATATATATATGGATATATTTTAGTTATAAGTTTTTCATCAATATTTGAGATTATTTATCCTTATATTTAAAAAAAAAACAATTATTATGATTAAGAGAATAGGTCAAACATGTAAAGATTATTTTCCGTTCTGTCTACGATCTTCTTTTTAATGTGACATGATTTTTTACGTCACGTTTTGAATTTTCAAACGCGTTTTTCGCAGAGATGAAGTGCTTGAATACATGAAGGAGTCGCAACTACTTACGAAGAAACTCTTAGAAGTATTGATGAAGAGGCTAAATATATCAAAAATCGACGAAAATTATGAGAGCCTTTTGATGGGATCAAGGAGGATTAACCTAAATTACTATCCGATCTGTCCGAACCCTGAGCTCACGATCGGAGTGGGGCGCCACTCCGATGTTTCAACCCTCACGATCCTTCTACAGGATGAAGTGGGCGGACTTTATGCTAGAGGAAAAGATGGACAAAGTTGGGTTCATGTTCCTCCGGTTCAAGGTTCGCTTGTCATAAACATTGGCGATGCTTTGGAGATCATGAGCAACGGATGGTACAAAAGCACCGAGCATCGTGTGATCGCTAACGGAAGCAAGAATCGAATATCGGTCCCGATCTTTGTCAATCCTAGGCCATCCGATCATATCAGACCTCTTCCGGAAGCGCTTAAGAGCTCGGAGAAGCCGGTGTATAAGCAGGTTTTGTATTCAGATTACGTCAAACATTTCTACCGGAAGGCTCATGATGGGAAGAGAACAATTGATTATGCAAAGATATGAATTGTTCCTTCAAGTTTATGGACATGTATGTAATCAAGCTTGTGAAATGAAACCCCTGAATTTAAGTTTTATTTCTTACGAAATATATAAAAAAAAGCCAATTAAATACCGCAAAAACTCACAATTATTCAATAAAATGATGAGCAAAATGGTCATTATTCTCAATTATGAAGGGTGTTTTAGCAAGCCCTGTCCATACATGAACAAACCAGCAAATCCTACCTCACAAAATACAAATGACCCTTCATTTGAACTAAACGACTACAAAGGGGAAGATAACACTTGTAAAGTTTCAAATCTGTGAGATATAAATTTGCTTTTTTATCTTTATTTGAGGAAAATCCAGCAAGATAACCTCTACATTTTGCTCCGAGAGAGCTCAATCTTCATTTGGTCCCTCAGAAGTCTCCTAAGCAACTTGTTAGAAGCCGTCCGAGGAAAATCCGGGACTATCTTCACAAAACTAACCTGAAAATTTGCACAAACCCACAATAATTAAGCTTTTTCAAACAATTCAAAAGTAAAACCAGTTTGATTTCTTCAAAAGATTCGACAGAGATCAATTTTCAGTCATACAAAATCGCAATTTCTCCTTCACAAACACTGAATCAGATCAGGACACAGGATTGTAAAATAGTGTAGAATGGTAGAGAAAGTTCAAACCTTGAATAATGGGTTAAGGCTTCTTTGAATAGCTTTGGCGAAAGTGGTCTTCAACTGGTCAGGATTCCTCTCAAAACCTTTCTTTAAAACAACAAATACAACCAGTTGTTCTGGACCTCCATATATCGGAGATACGCTAACGGCTGCAGTCTCTAATATGCCTTCGTCTGAGCGGTCACAAACGCGCTCAATTTCCACAGAACTCGTCTAAAAAGACAAAATTTGCCCAAGTTTATTATAAGTGTGATTGAAGAAGTTGGAAGAATCCCTTTTAGTTTATAAGACAAACGTTCAGATTTCTATACTGAATTTCATATCTTTATTGTTATCAATTATATCTCATCTTCTATCAAGTTCAGAAAAAAAATCAAACTACCTTTATGCCTCCAAGGTTCATTGTGTCGTCTGCCCTGCCCTGCACAATATAATAGCCCCCAACGGTTCTTTTGATGATGTCCCCATGTCTCCGTAGGCGCTGAGAACAATTAAAATTACTTTTTATAAGCAAATCTTTTTCTAACATCGTACTTAAGCCCAGCCAGAAAAATGATAAAAGATGAAGATATTGAACATTTAGAATCGTTTTTGTGGGTATTTCTGAGGGTAGATTTATTTTTTTATTAGTAAGTTTGATAATCTAATTGCAGAAAGGGTGAAGGAAGACATACCATTCCTTCGTAAACTGGCATTCCCTTGAAGTAAACTTCATCATGATCAGCATTAATCAATCTATCACTGGCTCCAAAGTACACAGGGAATAAACCCACTTCTCCAACACAAGCTTGATCATCAGGCTGCGTGAATCAAGATCAAAGAGATCAATCTTTTTAAAAGATTAAGTCCTTTTTACAACTGTTCCTCATAATAATTCAGTAGTAGCAAAGAAAGCGGATATGTTTATTAATGATTATCATGTAAACTTACAAAAGGCATGCCATTTTCATTCAGAATGACAAAGCCTGTGCTCATAGAAGCCGTGCTAAACGCTCCAAAAGCTTGTGGTTGCAAAGGACTTCCTTGGATGTAGGATGAGGCAAGCTCTGTTCCCCCACAGCATTCAATGATGGGTCTATAATAAGCCCTTGATGAAAGCCAAAGGTCATCTTCTACATTCGAGGTTTCTCCAGTGGACCCAAATGTTCTGCAAATAAGCACGATTAAATAAAATTATACAGGATTTGGGAGAATTCGAAAGGGTATATTCATAGACTGCATAAAAGCATGTTACCTTATCTTAGTCCAATCCAAGCCTTCCATGCACTGAGTATTCCTCCAAGTTTTCACCAAACTTGGGACCGTACCCAAAACTGTGACTCCTGCATCCTGAAACAAAGTCAAAGGGGAAAAACAGTAGATTAACATCTATGAAAGAATCAACATAATATTCTCATAATGCTTAGTAATTAGATTAGGCCCAATCCATGAGTGAGAGGGAATTACTACCTATATATATATTAGGTCATCTGAGTGATCAAGGAAAAATGGTGACGAGCCACCATTAACGAGTTCGGAAGAAGCAAACTCCTCTAATTGTTTGTATGTTCGTCATCATTTAATCAATTGTTTTCTTCTTCTTTATCTTGTTGTTCTTGGTTTGTTCTTGATATTTGATATTGATAGGAGGGTCCTATCTTTTTTTTTTGGCTGGAAAGTTAAGGTATCTTCTCATAAGCAGAGAAACATCACCTGAACAAACTTTCCGAACCCCCATTCAAGAGGAGATCCATGATAGAGAGCAAGAGTTGCACCAGCTAAAAAGGAGGAATAAAGCAAAATTGGTCCCATCACCCATCCTAAGTTTGTGGGCCAGCAAACAACATCTCCAGCTTGGATATCAATGAGAGCCCATGAGTCTGCAGCGCATCTAATTGGAGACAGTTGTGTCCAAGGAATTGCCTTTGGCTCTCCTGCAGTTGACCAAAAAAGGTACATGAGAGAGTCAAATCAACCACTTAATAGTGGGTGCTTCTTATTCCTTTTACCCGTGGTTCCGGACGAAAAGAGGATGTTAGTTATGCTATCTGCTCGTTGATAGACAGGAGAAAAATGATTTGATCTGTCATAAAATATCAATATACGTGTTGAGAATCGAACGATAATAATTGGAAAAAAGAAAATATATGCAAAAACACAGTGACAACAAGATTTTAAGTGAAAAACTCAAAACAGAGAAAAAAACCAGAGAAAAATTCACTATAGAAAATCAGGGTACAATGAGTTTTGTGACTAAATCATCAATTTATCGAGAATTGAATATATTTCTTAAAAAAATAGTAAATATTACAGTATATCATCGGAGTCTGCACTACATGCACCTTAGAGAATTGAATATATTTCTTAAAAAAATAGTTAATATTAATTACCTGGATCGTTGCTTCACAGTAGAAAGAAAATCTGCCCATGACATGTCCTCTCCTCTCAACTTAAGACTTACATCATTACCATTAACTGGGAGTACAACAGCTATTTTTGGGGCAGCTTCGACAACTCGACTGATAGGACAAAAAAGAGTCAGGATAGAAGTATATAGAACACTTGCTGCAAAGGAATTTATTACGTGTAATTTACTCTTGATTATATATCGATGCAAATCTCGCAAGCAATCAAAGATTTGCAAAGGTAATCAAATATCTTCCTATACATAATTTCCATCCCTTGAACTAAGTTTAAATGACTTCCATGGTTAGAACAATTGGCTGCAACATGGGCTCAAATTTGTTACAGGGTTGGCATAGCTACACAAACCACTCTTAAGCACAAGCTAGTCCAATATTACTTGCAAGTACATTTATTTAGCTTTATAGAACAAATCATCAACTAAATGATACCCCAATATTCATCATAATTGATTGAAAATTGTAATCTTGGCAGTTAAGTTTTATCAGATTAAAGCCAATGTAAGGAAGATATCAAGCACGATCTCATTGCATATCTTTTAGTGTTGGAAAATAAATATTTATAGTAGACATAACAGCGGTAAGTTCACAAAGAACTTAAGAAGTTTTATAATTATTTGATATCTTAAGCATTTTGGTATTTACCTGTAAAGAGGAAATTTCCGACCTCCTCTTACTATGAAATCCTGATTTAGAAAATAAGACAGGAATTATTTCCAAAATACCAGACCAAACTATATGATTCCAAGTATAGATAAAAAGTTTTGATTCATGGAACTTAAATAAAATGCTTGTTCATGGCATGAAAATGAGATAATTGAAACAATGTCTTTGATAAGGCCCACCCTATAAAGGTATTAAGGTATTTGATTACGATTAAGTCCAATAGGTATTAGGGTATTAGATTTATCTATAAATAAGAATAGTTAGTGATCATAAAAAGTTAAGATTGCCTCTTGGGAGTGGCGAAACAGATCAAGTCCCTCAAATTACTTGTATGTTTGGTTATCATTTATCTATAAAGTTATTCTTAGTTCATTGTTCTTGGTTATATGATTTTGATAGGAGAGGGTTCTATGAGTCTCTTTTGGATAGCATCATTCTCAAAACAAAAATAAAATAAAGGCAAGAAAAGATTACCTGAGTGAAGATACCCTTTGCATTTGACACCCGTAAACGAGTCGCAATTTCCTTTGGCGCGAAACTATCAGCGATTGAAACAACAACAAATCCTGCGAGAATAATTGCCAAATATATGACAACTGCATGGACTGTCATAGGCATGTCAATGGCAATTGCATCGCCTTTTGAAAATGTGGCTGTGAGTGCATTTGCCACCAGCCTGCACAGTTTTGGAAGTGGGATTCAGTTAGGTTTTCAAGCTATCACATAATTGTAGATTCACTGAAAAATTGGAAAGTTCTAGTTGCTTTAGTTCATTTAAAAGAACTTAACGTCTATCAATAACTCTCTAAATATACATATCATGTTAGGATTTATCCATAATAATGCGTTAATTTGAAACGAATTAACCTACTTCCCTTGCCACATCAAATTTAAAACATCAATGAACATTAAAAAAACTTAATGCCTATCTTAACATGTTCCCTTGCTCTGCTTTACTTCCTATTGGTGACACTAGGTGCCCTTCCTTAAATCTGGAGACATTAATGCTCTTAAGCAGCTTCATCAATTCATCTATTAGAAGTACAATAGGAATCAAATTATCTGGGAAGAGCATTTGGAAGGCATGATACACAGCATACTTTCAAACAATTAGGTAATAAATGATCAATCTAATTAAGTAATGTCAATTGTCACATAAATTACACTAATTAGTAATCAGCAAGTTCACAGACCCTTCATGGAATGTAAAGTATATTCATTCTCCTCACATACAAATCAAAATTAGCATTCAATAATGCCATTAGCATTCACTAGCTATCAATAAAATTTATTTAACAGAGAGAGAATGCATATACAATTCACAGCCAAGCAGTAAAAACCACAGGTGGAACATACATTACTCGCTCTCGAAGTTCTTTTAAGGTCAAATGGTTAACATTTGAATCCTCGTAACCTTCATCCTTCCACACAATAGCCAAACTGCTATCCTCCTTCCTCGGATGGTGCGAAGGAATCAAACAGCACTCTGAAATATTCAAAACTGCATCCGGAAACCATTCTCCGCCAGGTTTAGATTTGTCAGTCGTATCAAGAACGCACCTCGGAGGTTTATGGAACGAAACTGACAGCTCTTTCAGGACAAGTGACCAGTAAATCTAACAGTAATTTTAAAATGAAAATTGGTCATCTTCTGTACTAAGTACATGACACTGATTCAATCTCAGCTTTTTAAGGAAGAAACTCAAAAAGCCACTTCAAATACGTACTTGTGGATTCTGAGAAGAGAACTTCTGAAAGAGGCTAAAACTGGATATAGGGTCCTTGTAGGACTCCCCAAGTAGCTTTGGCCCATAATTTTTCATCACTCTTCCTATATTTGTGTCAAGAACTTCATCTCTATAAGTTCAAACACAAGCTGTAAGTTCTTTGGTTAAAAGGGTTTCAATCCAAAACAAGGACATGATCGAAACAAAAACGAAACACAAACATCTTAGAAATTTGTACAAAAAGATAAAAAACATAACGTATTCTAAAAGAGGAAAGTGGAAAATTACAGCGAAGGAAAGTAATAAATGGGTGGGCCAGAAGAGGAAGTATCCCAATCGGCATAAACAGCATTGTAGAGCAGCTTGTGAACACTATAAGGGTGCGAGGGCTTTAGAATTCTCTGAGCCACCATCTGCCGCCAAATATCTCTCGGATCTGACCCTCTGCCTCTAATAGAGGCCGTTTTAATCAATTTCTCAAACTCCATAGCTTCGTCCTCAGACAGACCAGCCTGCACAAGGTCGGCAACTCCGACCTGGAAAATGTTCTTCTCCATGGATGGACTCTGTTTCTCCTCTCACCCTCCCTTAATCACTCCTGCTTTCTCCAAATGAACGAAAATGGAGTACCCACTTTGAGGCGAGGGTAGCCGGGTAGGTGGGACTTCGAAACTCGAATCATGGCAGCCTTCTCCTACTCTTCTTCCACCGAATTCTCTTTCCTGCGAGTATGCATGTGGTTAGGCGGCTTCATTTCGTGTTTCATAAACTATTTATTTATTTGTCTTTTTTTGTGAATTCCTTACGTTAAGACATCAAACTTAACAGATTATATCAATGCAATAACAAGAACAGTAATTGTCCTTGTTTAAATCTCTATCTCACCCACCTACAACAGCGGACAGCCTATATCTTCAACTACTCTTCCACTGTCCACACATCTCTCGAGATTATCACAAATTCGAGATGGTAAAATATAATATGATTTCAATTTATTTCGATATAATTTATTATTAAATATAAAATAAACAGACTATCAAAACACATTTCAACCCACTTTCACTTAGAGTCGGCAAACTCAAAATTATGGTCTGATTTTTGAATTTATATTATAATTAAAAATAATTATTTATTACATCAATTAATGAACATTAAAATTTAAAGATTAAATCACAAGAATAAAGATTAATCATAATTCTACTGTTATTTATATATATTACGAGTAATAGTAAGGTTAATCTCCTAAAAAAGTCTGATATTAGTGCAATTAAACTCTTCCAACAATTGTGCAACACGTCAATAAATATTTGAAAATAGACACACCTAGCAATACTCCCCTATTCTTCTACTAATCATCCACAAAATGAAAGCCATAATCCGACTTTTACAAAGCTCGATTGGACGGAGATGACATTTATGTCAAACAGCTACCGATCCGATTGATCATATAACAAGTTTATCTTGTCTTTCCCCGCCATCAAAATACGATCGAATGTTACTTCAAAGTCACATCGATCAATCACATTTCCTCGGACTTTCGAGTCGACAATCAGAACCACGAGAACTGCTTACTCTGAAACTAAACTTCTACCTGATTATGGCAGAGAAGTCGTGGGCTTTCGATGGATGTTTCATGTTTGGTGCTGTTCACTTGGCAAACCTTAGTGTCCACTCCGCAGCTACTTGGTCGTGCTTATTTCGGTCGGATAAATACAAATGAGCAATGGCAGGAACAAGCGGATTATCTGCACAAAATTTGGGTGGATCAACTTAAGACCATATTTCTAACATGATCTTGAAATGAAAATCCAACCTACTAACTGATCTATCTTGATTAGATCCTTTGGAAAATACGATGGGGCTTTACTATAGTTCTAGAGAGAGAAGAAAACGGCAGTAGTGAATAAACAACTTTCCTTTCATCGCTCCCATTTATACAGTAACTAAATGGATTTCCTGCAATTTACTCGCTCTATAAACCACAACTCATCCCATGAATTTTCACTATGCCTACCTCAATAGAGTGGTCTTGTCTATGAAGTTCCCATACAAGATAATGACTAAAGCTAGCATGACGCCAAATTTTAGTTTAAAAAAAAAAGAAACGAAAGTTGTGATTCCAGAGACGAGAATAGAAGTGCTTACAAGGATCTGGATTTGTGAAAATTGCTTTTATTGCAAGCAGCACCATGGTGATTGTTTTGGCTGGACTCCAACCATCCTTCAAGATGTCTAGGCTAACATTGCCAGATGAATCAACATTGCAGTGATAGATCCGAGTTTTAAATACAACCTGCAAGTTTGATACTTCACAACTAAAACAGCCAAATAAACCACAAATAACTTGGCTCTTCTTGATTTGGATGATACAAAACAGTTTCACATAAATTTTCTCTATCGATGAATTTTAATGTGTTAACTTCTACAGCCATTCTGTTTCTGAAAGTTAGCATAACGAATAATCAAAATTCGATGTTGTCATGAAAAAGCACGATGATCATTCTTTAATGCAATTCATGTGCTATAAAAGAATGAAAAACTCCAGGCCAAGTTTATGATCATATAATACCAAACACAGAAAAAAAAAAGACCACTATCGACAAAACTGATAATTTAAAAATTATCGACATAAGTATCACGATGAGCGAAGAATGCCCAAAAAAACTGAATATGTGAATCATTCTCTATTATAGATTTGACAGTACCTTTGGAGGTTTAAACGGGTAATCACAAGGAAACGTAATGTCAAGAAAATAAAGTCCACCATAATATGGTGTTCCTACAAATCAGATATAAGGATCCATCAAAAATTCAGATCAAGCGAATGAAATAACTAAATTTCTACGTAGTTCTTGTTAATCAGACAGTCAATCCAAAAGGAACAAATTAACTGATAGTGGACCGAGCAATTTGAGTTCTAAGACAAACTGGGGACAAAGTAAATTATTAGAAATTACTTTGAATTTTAAAACAAGTCCGATATTATGAATTGGCACATGGACTTTGTGATTTTAAGGTGACACCACGTAATTCTATATCTACTTCGAAATTTATCAACATATATTTAGGCATACAATAATCACCATGTGATATACCTCGTAAAGAAATGTCATTATGCCCACATTGACACGTACATTTTATAATCAGTCAGTTACCTACGAAGCTCCGAGCAAGCAATTTCAAGTGACAGCAGTGGAACAACTTATGTGAAGAAAGTCAGTTTCCTTAAAATATAACTTATATTAACCGAGTAGAGAAAATGAATTTGATCTCTTTTCATGCCATCGTTTCTTCACGACTTAACAGACAAGATGAAGTAAACCAACAAATTATTAGCTGTTTGACAGACAAACTTAAGAGAAGCATAAACAACTAATCACATAAAAGGAGAACATGAGTTATAATAAAACAAGATGAAATGAAAGTTCAGCCAATGAAATTAAAAAGAAAACTGAAAATGCAATGCAAGCGCCAAAAAATCATCATAATAGATTAGTTGGGGAGCTAAGTTAGTCAAAAATCGGATAGAAACGATAATCCAAAATAGCTGATGAATCCCGAGAGGAAAGTACAAGAAAAGACCTGGAGGACCGAAGACGGAGGCAATCCAGTGGTAAAGATTATCACCCTTGGGTCCAGCAGAGCAATCGGAAGGGCAATCAGAGTTGAGCTCCGTCATTTCTCGCTGAATTCTCTTCCCCGAGGCTGAAACTGAGGTCGTAGACACCCACGAAGTAGTAGAACCTGACGAAGAGGACGGCGGAGTCGGCGGCGCTCTCCCTCCTCCCCCTCCTCCGATGACGAGGCGCAGGTTGCCGCTCATAGTTTCACCGGCACGCAGGAATTCAACTGAAGTCTTCTGATCTAATTTCGCTCGAAGATAATTAATAAGTACGGGACACGTGGTAGCGTGTCATTATATTATAAATCTGTGACGTCACCCCATCTCTTTGGTCTTATTAATAACAATGATAAAAGCCCATTCTGAAATGGGCCTTCTTTTAACTAAAGACTGACACCGCTAAATGGCATATAATGCCGTGTAAATAGGTTTCTTGCGCTATAAAACACGCAAAGATCTTGTGTACTTTAACTAAAACGAGTCAAACAACGCTAAATTTAGGTTAATTTAAGGATGTTCAAGTGCAAGGAATTTATATTCTAAGCGCCTTAACTAATGGGTTTGCTGTTTGGTCGTAGTCGAGTTAACATTCATAGCTAACCACTCTTTGACTCAGGAATAAAAAAGAAAGAAACAGTTATAATTCTACCCTCGTGTGTTGTTTTTTTAACCGGAGTAAAAAAAGTCAACGTAACTTGTGAGGGGGTTTACGTGGAAATTGTTCGGAAAACGGCCGCTAGTCAACAATTCTGCCCTTTTTTGGGGTAGTCTAATGACGTGGCAACCCGTGAGAAATTCAATTTATTTTCTCATTTAGTGGTGATTTAAGGTTGACTTGTTGAAATTACAAAACTGTGCTTAGACAAAACAGAACTTGTCGAACAAGTTCTCATGCATGCAGCAAAAGTGGTGTGGACCGTTTCAAATACTTGTAAACTAAGTCTGTCTCCACGTCAGAAGTTTGACCTTGCTACATGCTAGGCAATTCTTTTGTAACGCTTAGAATAATAATATTATATTTACATTTTAATTTACGATGAATTCAGTGACAAATCAAACAGTAAAACAGTCAATTATGCATCTGACATCCACAGACAAGTTTCTTTTGTTCTGTCATATGTACGAAGGAGAAAAAGTATGTCATGACATGACACGGATATACATTTTTACTAACGTAAAAGAAAAGACATAATAAACCCAAACTCGAGTGCATTGGTCGTCCCCTTGAAAACGTTTGATTTGGAGGAGTCAAAACAGACCAAAACATGGAACCCTATGGCTCCACCCTGTGTGTGCACGTGTACCAAACCCAATGCACTTTCTTTCCCCTCTGAACTGTTCTAAATCCTGCCAGCTCACCTGGTCCCACCCTAGGTCTACCCTTCCTCGTGACTTATCTGCCCAGCTGAACTTCAACGACGGTCGCGATTCTCAGATCTCAACGCGACGAAATTTACGAGGATTTTCACGTTTTGGCCCAAAAATTTATAGAATGATAAGTCACAGTGACTCAGTAGGTTAGAGATGAGAAGTCTTTACTTGCGTCCATGAAGAGCTACCCTACATTATAAGTAACAATTCACATACTGCTATTTGTTATTAATTTTATTATTTTTGAACGAATTTAACTATACATATGGACGACTTAATCCTCTTTCATGACTCATCTTCTGTGGCCGTGGGTATTACTTTCCAATTGCCACACCCACGGCCCACCTCTTTTAAATCGTTGAGAATTTTTGATTTGGAAAAAACTGGGGTATTTGCGTGATCGGCTTTTTCTTGGTAATATTATTATTTTAATTAAAAATATAAAAATACAACATCTGCTGGTATTCATAATACTGTATCGTTCTCTTAGGTCGGAGTGGTACAAATTAATCTAAACAATAATATAAGATTATAGACTATACTAAGTATGGGTGGGGTTTATAATGTTTGTGTAGTGACTCCATTATTTATTTTTAATATTTTATTTACGAATTCTGAATATTTTTTGAATTATCTCTAGCACAAGTGATTTGAGATAATGTAACTCCACGTGCCCTGCTGTCATAGGATGAATTGACGTGCTTAAAATAAAATATAATAATTTGAATTAATTAAATTAAAATCGTAATAAATGGAATAGGATAAAATGGGGAGAGCCCCCCGACAATAAATGATAAAAATGGAGCAAATTCAACGACAATCTTGGGGTGTTGACGGGTTTGTAATTTAATATTAACCTTAAAAGGCCGAAAAAAAGGGAGTGTATCGTCGTGTCGTCTTGCGCTGTGTCATTTCACCATTTGTGTCTAATTCATTTCATTCCCTTCGTTTGACCGCCGCATGTTTCCCCGACTCCCACCAACTACATGTCGTCGGTGCTAAAGCGCGTTTCCTCTACGGACGCACACGGTGACGGTGATAGCCACAGCTGGCATTTTTTAATTCGCCTACCGTCCTCTCCAGCTGGTCTCCGACGGTTACTCTCTTCCTTCTCCGATATGCTGAAACGCTGTCGTTTTTGTGTGTATTTTTTTATTTACTTGAAAATTTAGAAAATATCGATATTATAATTAAATGGGTGATATTTCTTATCTTAATCTACTTTTAATACTAAACATTTCATTCCATAATAATTAAATCACTAAATGTGTGTATTTGACCTAAAGGAGTGTGAATAAGATAATAATAATTAAAAAAGAATAATAAAAAGAGAAAAGTTGATTGCTTTTTGTTGGGTTTTCAAGGACAAATCGTGGGTAATTCACTAACTCCATGCATGGTAGACTTGGACGAATTCAACTCATTCAATCCGAAATCAAAAAAAGAAATTTAAATAAAAATTAATTTTATAATTATGAAAAGGCAACCATGAAATTGGAAGAAACTTTCAAAAATTTGAAGCCATCCAAGTTTCAACGTCTTTGAATGAATTAGTCATTTTGAATAACAAAAAAAAAACACTTTTTTTAAAATTATAGTAATTTCACGTTTAATTTCTTGAAAAATTCATTACATATGTGAAAATGGAGATGCATGGAAACTCGACAAGCTCTCCCTCCCTCTCCGTCCTTCTCTTTCCGTGCTGTTTCATTGTGTATATAGCATGAGACCATGAGAGGGGAAGATGAAGAATTTGAAGATTTGGGTTCGACTTGAAATGCTGTCTCGATCATGATCAATACAGACGAATTTGAACTACCTCCTACCCATTAAAGTCGGAACTCTTTTGGTTTTCGCGCAACCAATCTCTGTTTTACTCCTCCTTGGTTATCGATACCCTTGAATCTAGGTGAATATATGTTCTAATCAGTTGTTTTGTTTCTGTACTTCCTCGTTCCCTCTCGAAAAATGCTACGAATTCTTGAAATGCTTCTTTTTCATTGCCATTTTTCTGGGATTTTCTGTGTAGAAAGAAATGGACGGTCTTAAGCCTGAGAGGTTTTTTTGTGAAAACAAAGATAGATTTGTCATTTTCGTATGAGGTTTTTTGGATCCATTACCATATCTAAGGAGTTTCACTGCAGCTTTGAATCTTTAGTGTTGTATGCCGATCCTCTTGGTATCTTACTCGTTTTCTTGCATATCTAATGTTTGAAAAATTTCCTATGAGGGGTGTTTTTCATTTGGAGAGACTGGGTAGTTGAAGTTTCTTTGATTTTTCAGTTTCTTGCTCAGCTTATTTTGTTCGTGTGACTTTTAGTTCTATTATTTGATATCTATGATTCCTTGGCACTGCTTTCACAGCAGCTATGCTGTTCTTGTTTGGTTTTTTTAAAACACTCCCGATTCTCTTAGTTAGTTTTAAACAATTACTGATATGCTGCTAGATTATCCAATGGGGATTCCATTTTCCTGCATGCTCGGAGAAGACGATGATGTGGAGACTGAATTAGAGTCTCTTTTGGTGAAATCCATCAGCTTGGGAGACGGAGCAAAGACTCCTGTTCGATCTGTGAGCTTCAATGGCAGAGCTTCCATAATAATGAAATCTTTTGGCCCTGGAAAGATGACAATGGAGTCTTCTGTTGGCTTAAGAGAAAGCGAGTTACAGAAGATGGCTTCTATGGTTGAAATGGATTCAATGGAAAAAGAAAAGATGATTGCTGAATCTGAAGCTTCGAATAACAAAATGGTAAACAACAATCAGTACTCAAGCTTGGACAGTTTGGTGGGGATGATCCAAAAAATGCCGATTTTGGATCTGACTAATCCCAAACATCATGCGGCGTCGAAATTACAGAAAGTTTACAAAAGCTTTCGAACGCGACGAAAGCTGGCAGATTGTGCGGTTCTCGTCGAGCAGAGCTGGTATGGATTGAGTTCATTTGTTGATGTCATTTCTCGAAAGAATATTCTCTTACTTTGATGAACTTTCCATGGTAATTTAATTTCAGGTGGAAACTCTTAGATTTTGCCGAGCTCAAGCGAAGTTCTATATCGTTTTTCGACATTGAAAAACACGAAACTGCAATTTCCCGTTGGTCGAGAGCGAGAACAAGAGCTGCCAAGGTTAGTAACTTCTGACCTTACGAGCCTTTCGAGGAACATATCACACATTCAGTTTCGAATATAGTTAAAAGTTTTTTGTGATTTCAGGTGGGAAAAGGCCTATCCAAGAATGATAAAGCACAAAAGCTTGCTTTGCAACACTGGTTAGAGGCTGTAAGTGGACTCCATTTTGAATAATTGAACGTTAGAGTACAATTTTAGCAACTTTACTGTCAGATACTGATTTGATTCATTCTTATGCGCTCAAACAGATCGATCCGCGGCATCGATACGGCCATAATCTGCATTTTTATTACGTCAAATGGCTTCATTGCCAGAGCAAAGAACCTTTCTTTTACTGGTAATGGTCTTTGTTTTCTCATCGAAAATTGAGGTCTTGTTTTATGCGTTAAACTCGGAGCTAACTACGATGCGATATGATTTCGAGCAGGTTGGACGTTGGAGAAGGGAAGGAAGTAAATATCTACGAGAAGTGCTCGAGGATAAAGCTTCAACAGCAATGCATTAAGTATTTGGGTCCGGTGAGATTTTCTTTCACCTTCATCCTTATTTCTGTCTTCATCGTCAAGACTTTGTTCCTTATTGAAATAAGCATTTGCTTTGTGCAGATGGAAAGACTGGCTTATGAAGTTGTTGTTAGAGATGGATTGTTTGTATACAAACAATCAAATGAGATCCTCCACATGTCGGAAGAAGCGAAGAATTCGAAGTGGATTTTTGTTCTTGGTACATCCAAGAATCTGTACGTGGGGAAGAAACAGAAGGGCACGTTTCAGCATTCGAGTTTCTTGGCCGGAGGAGCCACCTCTGCCGCCGGAAGATTGGTGGTCGAAAAGGGTATCCTGAAGGTATGTTTGTTTCATTTCATCTGATGAAAAATGAAAATTTTGGTGTTTTTCTGTGCAAAATTTGATGTGTTGAGTGTCGGTGTTGTATTTGACAGGCAGTTTGGCCTCACAGCGGCCATTATCGACCGACTGAAGAAAATTTCAAGGACTTTGTCTTATTCCTCGAGGAACAGAATGTGGACCTTACAGATGTGGAGGTAAAGAAACATGGTTACTTATAGACACCTTGAGTTTCTTGTTTTTTGGCTGAAATGGATTTTTTTCTGGGAAATTCAGATGAGTCCAGTTGACGATGCAGATGAGTTGTTGAACCCACAGAAATCTGGTAAACATCTCAGAAGCGACTCATCAGATGACGATCTTGTCGGAAAGACGATTGGGCAGGAGTACGAGGAGATCAACGGCGAAGAAGAGACCAGCACCGGAATATCAGCTTCGCCGGAGAACACCACGGCCACCGTAAATGTAACGCAACCATCGAAATCAAAGAGACTACATATTCTAGCAAGAGAATTGTCAAATCTCGAGGTACCAAATGGAGAAGAACTGATAGAGAGTCTGAAGAGAGAAAGCGAAGAAGCAGAGAAGAAGAACTCCTCTGCGTCCACATCTGGAGAGGAGGATTACTGGGTCCCAAAGAAAAACCTGTGCGATGGAGAAGACGAAGAGAAGGAAGCAGAAGCAATTGCAGAAGAAACGATTCTGAAGAGGATCAATTCACACAAAGGAACGAAGTCGCTTCAATTGGGTAAGCAGCTGTCCTCCAAATGGACGACGGGGGCCGGCCCTCGCATCGGCTGCGTTAGAGATTATCCGGCGGAGCTTCAGTTCAGAGCTTTGGAGCAGCTCAGCCTCTCGCCCAGAAGTGGGTCGCTGTCTCGATCTCTTCTCTCGAGTAGCGCAAGGGCTTGAGAAAGAAAAATGCATCCAAATGTTTAATTCTTTCGTGAGTTCATAGAAATTAGAAATTTAGGAAAATTGTTTATTTACGTTAGAAAATGTAGATTTCTTTTCTCATATTTTACAAAAAAATGAACATATTTGTAAATGGGTTTCAGCCCTTGATCGACGAAGCGTAAAAGGGGGTGTCTTGAACAATTTTTAGCAAAAAATTCAAAAATTTAGTTAACAAAACATAGCTTAAGAATTAAACATACTTTACCCTAAGAATCATATCATCACTGGTCACATAGGTTAAAGCTTTTCTAATGATCTTATGCTTCAATCTAATGATCCAAATTTTCAGACACTTTGATTCGTGCTTGGTCTCGTTTGTTCAATTTGTGCGAGTCCAAATGGAAAGCATCCATTGATTGACCAAGGAAAGACCCGACATTTCTAGATTAAATCATGAAATATCACACGAGGAAAGCATTTAGTTTATCATGCATGGTCTACTAATTAATTACATATACTATTCACTATCGAGATAAAGATGGTACACCATCACGCTGTTCCCAAATCTAGCACCCTACCACCACTTTCAACACTAAACTGAGAGTCAGATTAAGCTTACGGTTTTTCAGTAGCTGTACTTTCTGTCACCGATCCCATAATGTTTTATAGCACCCAATATGGCTTGGAAAGGAGCTGGGCTGTGTGAGCTGCAATCATGTAGAGATTTCAATTGAAACTAAAAATAGATTAATAGGAGGATTAATCTCATTAAATTGCTCAAATAAGTTTATCTTCTTAACATATTTTATTATACCAACTGACGTGTAAAATTGTTATTGATACAATAAATATAATAAATAATTATTTCAATCGTAATACATTAAATGCACTTGAATTAGACCAATTGACACATCAACGTGTACAATAAAAAAATATATTAAGAAGGTAAATATAACATTACTCGATAGCAAATCATTCACTTTCCCAATCCCAAAATCCATAATACAAAAAAATACTAGAAAGCAACTATAATTTGCAAAAATCTAAGAAAAGTTGGCAAATCTACCATTGGCATCATCAAAATCCCCTTTTTGTAAGCATGCAGTATCTTTTTCAACTAATTATTTATCAACTATTTCATAGAATTGAAGTAGCCTACCCTTAATCGGCGCTATGGGATTGATCGTGATCGATAAACTCCAAAGCATCTTCTTTGGAGACAACATTGACACGGCTTACCCTGTTTTTATGGGTCACGCCGTATATCTTGTCAGCAACCTTCACAAGCTCTGGCCTAAATGTTGTGGTTATAAATTGAGTGTTTGCCGAATCTGTCAGCCTGCGAATCATATCTAAATAAGCAATTAAGGATACTCTTGACCATTATTTCTGCAGAAAAATAATCTTATTCACAATGAGAATTAGACAGATGAGGACATAAAATTATTGAAATGGAATCCGAAAGGATACTTCCAACGGCTGTTCTGTACTGAGGATCCAATGCTGCGTCAATTTCATCAAAAAGATAGAAAGGAGCAGGGTCACATCGTTGAATTGCAAATATGAGTGTCAGAGCAACAACAGTTTTTTGTCCCCCAGACAACTGCTTCATCGACTGAGTCTCCCCTTGTCCAGTAAAGGAAACCTAATATGAGTACAATTTCAGTTCATTATGAAAAGATGGCAAAGCAATGGAATCAATTTAAATTTTCATGTTGTCTACAGATGATTCTACATGCCTTCACTTTTACGCCGATGTATTTTTCAACCCTGCCTTCCAAATCAGGTTCATTCCGCCCCCCTTCATCAAGATCATCATCACCATGATCGCCATCCTGGGAACATTATAAGAAAAAGGGTCACGTAAAAATGAACAAATCATACTTCCCAAAATATTACCCAAGGTTCAATCTTTTTGAGAGGCTTCCCCATCAACATAAATGAGGGAGACATGTTGAGGTGTTCCAAACCTCATCAACAAAGATTTCAATGAAACAAGATTGCACGTTAAACATCTATGGCGTGCACCAAGTCCGGTCCAGACACAAATACCCATTTGGTGGCAGGAACAAGAAAGCATGCAGAATGAAAAAGTTTATATGAAGCAAAGATCAATATTATACCTTTTTCTTCATCATAACAAGATGTCCATGACCACCTTGCACTAGCTCAGAGAAGACTTCTCGAAAGTGCCTAGCAACCCCTTTGAATGTACGCTCTATTGATTCATCCTTTCTTTGATCTAAAACTGATATCAGTTCTCCAATTTTCTATGGGTAGCAAAAATGATTAGCATGAAGTTATGAAAAATGAATTGAATATATGTGAATAGAGTCTCTGAAAGAAACTAAGTTATGGTATACAGCGTTATATGAGTGGATACCTCATCACCTGCATCCAGTTCCGCTTGCCTTTTTTGAAGCTCTTCACGTTGTTCAGTAAAATTCACGTATTGGTCAAGAGCTTTTTTATTAACATGGCTGAACTGCTGTAGTTGCTCACTACATCTGTGCAACATTTTTTGCAATTCTTTTATATTCCTCCTCTTATACCTGACAAGTCAGATTACGAAAGAAATATTAGTTTATTGAAAGAAGATTGGTACCATTATCCTCTTTAAAAAATAATGAGATTAATGAAAAAATATTATATACACTGTACAAGCTTAGATACAAGGAAAACTGAAACAGAACAAAAATCTTGGAAAATGCACTAGTTTCAAGTTCATTGCAATCAAAGAATTAAGTAACGAAACAAAAGAGTGTCTAGGAAAAGTTTTAAAGTCAAAAGAGCATACGTTTCAAAAGCATCTGAAGATAAAGGACCCAATTCTCTGATTTTCTTTGAGAACTCTTCTTGTTTTGCGAGGACAGAATTTCTTTTACTTAAAAGTTGTTCCAGTTCTTTTGCTTCATCCTGAAGTGTCCTCTCATAGTTGTCCTCCAAAGTCTGCACCGTCAATCATAAACTCAGTGATCGCTCTAAAGAAAAGTGATCAAAATGCAAAACGATAGTTCAGATGCCGAGTAGACTACCTTCAATTTATTCTTTTCATCTTTGAACTTCTTGAGTTGCTTTGTTCGGTCCTCGATATTTTCAGAAAGTCCTATAACCATTACTTCCAGTAAGAATATAGAAGAAACAAATAAATAAAACTTCAAAGACAGAAACTTAGAAAGGCAACTCTCACGCTTAAGCTGTTGTGCCAAATCTTCAACCAATAATTTTGCATCGTTCAGTTCCTCCTTCTTTGACTCAGCTTCTCCATGAAGATTATCAGTGTCTGCAGGCAAGATGACAGCCTCCAGCTCTTGTTTCCTTCTCTTAAGGTTTGTTGTAAGGTTGGTCTCAAGCTCTGCTTTCCTTGTTTCAGTCTATTGATGCAAAATACAAATGCATATGAGAGCACGGACAAAAATAAATGATCAAAGGATCTATTTATTCACTCTACTAACCTCAATACGATCTGATTTGCAGGCTATGAGCTTCTCCTTAAGATCCGTTATTTCTGGGTTTAATCTTGACAGAAGATTTTTTTCATCGGGTGTTAAGTGGTCAATAAGATCTGTGCCCATTTCAGCTCGTTTCATAGCCATACTAGCTTTGACTTGTTCAATCTGTGATCGCACATCTCCAAGTGACTTTTCCTGCAATTAGTTGACAGAATAATCAGTAGAGAAAAATAGGCAATGCCAAATTATTAAATTTGAAACTTTAGAGGTCCTACAGTACCTTGTTTGCAAGAGCTTTACTAATCAACTGTTTCTGCTTATTAGCATTAGCAATGTCTTGCTTAAGCTGTCCCAATTCAGCTTTGTCGTGATTCTGCTTGGCATCAATCTTCTGCTGCTCAGTAACAAGTTCTGTAATTTTCTGGTCTCTCTGTGAGACAAATTAAGTGAAAAACACGGGACAAAGGAGGGATTGCTCAAAATTAGATGAATAACAGAAATTGGATTTGATTTAATATTTTTTTATTTCTCACCTTCAATAAGTCTTAAAACAAGCGAGATATGTCCCAAGTACAGAAAATTCCACAAGTAGCTGATTAGTAACTGCCCTATTGATCCTAAAATCTACAAATGATTTTCATGAATCTTTGCACTCGAAGTAGCTCTTCAACAAGATTATGCAGATAGTCAGTGGTTCAAGACGAGGGAGAGAAAGTAAATGTAAATAACAAAATTATACACGTAGAATATTGAGTAAGGGTACTGTCCTCATCAAAGATGTGTAAGATTCACTCTGCGAAAAAGAAGCCCTAAATTTAGAAAATCAATGTATTAATACTAGTAGATAATCTACCTATGAAATAATTTAATTAGGGAATAATCTGTTTGGGAATCTCTTATTTTCTTATTGGATAATGATTATAAATTTTCAATAACAAGAAAAGAAAATAATCTAATTAGAAAATAATCTACCTATGAAATAATTTAGTTAGGGAATAATCTGTTTGGGTATCTCTTATTTTCTTAAGCAAAATATCCTAATTTAAAGGGATTCAACATATATCAATGTACTTAATTCAAGAAACAGCCCAAAAGGATATCTTGAAGTGTTGATCTAACTTTTTCCAGCTCTTCCTCTTTCATGTTGATAGCTTGTGTATTCTGCCTGATTATATTCATAAACTTTAATTTTGAGCGTCTATGATCATAAAATCCTCCTGTCATGCCACCTTTCTTGCTTACTTGGTCACCTATTCATCCAATAAGGAAACTTATTAAGAAGTAAAATATCAGACAATCACTCCACAAATAATAAAGAGCATCTCTGACCTTCTAATGTTATGCAGTCCAGACCATCACCTCGAGCAACCCTAGTGGCAACATCCAAATCTCGACAAATCACTGTTCTAGCAAAAACCTAAGTAGATATACGAAAATCGAATTGTCATATAATGGATATTATTTACAGCACATTCAAGTTTCCATCCAACCAATGACAAGCCATGTAGTTTAGTGTTTATTTGGTTTGTCACTAAATGAAGTTCACTAAGTTTATGGCTTTTGAAATCAAGATTTCATTTTCAAATAGACTTTATGAAACAGCAAGCACAATTTATTCTCACCCCATCTAATAATGAAATATCCATGGAACTCTATCATATTGCCATGTATCTGATATAAATCTCGTATAATAAGATAGATGTAGATGAAATGAAATTACAAACAAAAACAGACTTTCTCAAAATATGATCATTTCATGTGCCATAATCTCTCTTTTAACTAAAAACCTTAAAAGATAATGAAATCACACACTTTCGATCTGTGCTTTTTTTTTTTCTAAAGTTTGCTTAATTGAAACTCTATCATTACTCAAACCCAATAAGCACTTTGAAGGTGTATAATCTTGAAGAGAGAAGCTGCTTTGTTCGTTAGAGTTTCGGAAATTTGAACATTGGATGGGTTTTACTGCATAGTGTGCACAAGAAACATTGATTGTTCCTCTATTTCACCCGAACATTGGATGCCTGGAGCATGAAGTCCAACAAAAAGTTCAGATCTGCCAATTTCATAGTCAACTGTTGGGTCAATTGTATCATGAGCCCCACATTATAACTTTACTTTCCAGCAGCCGAAACTAATCCAAAATTTTTGATTTGTGTGTTCTGATGTGTATATTTTAGGCGTTGTTCAATTAATATTAATTATAATATTAGGAGTAGTTTAGGTACTATGATTCAGACTACTTTTCTATATATATATATATAGAACAACCAATTCCTTGAAACTTTCAGTGAGCACACATGAAATGGGGACATGAGTGAACAAGAACCTAAATCAACTCTTTCTTCCCTTAATAGGGGACCTGGCACTTCAAGAATTGAATAAATTATTCCTTTCAACAAACTAAATTTGAACTACTTGTCTGACCATCTGCATTAGATTTTTAAATTTTCTCTCATTAGCTTCACCAATGAAAAATAATTCTCGCACAAAAAAAGTCTGCAAAGTAGAAACATCAAACTTACCTGACCAAAGGCCGGAGTATAATTGGAAGAAAACTTCAATTTCTTCACCAGAGGAACAACATCAGAGTTGTTCGGATAAGTAACCCGTGGAGCCTTCACCCTATTCAGTGGTATGAAAGTTACACGCCCACCTTTTAAAGAGTTGAGATGTCGAATGATCTGTGTCGATATGTCATCGTTCTCAACCACCACATGAAACAAACTGTACATGAAATTACATGTCAAAAAATGTCTGTCTGACCATAAACATGACAGAATTTTAACTTAGTAGGAAGGTTAATCAAATATGAATGAAATTGGACAGAGACAAAATGAAAAATAAAGTTGCTTGGTAAACCTGTTTCCAGCAGTCACCTCAACGGCGGTAAAAAACTTCTCATCACAATCAAACAACTCTATTATTGGACCAAAAACTCCAGGAATTCTATACTCTTTACAGATCCTCCTCACAGAATTCAGGCCTCTTCTCACATCCTATTAGTATAGCCAGAAAAATTAGTACTGTGACAAGAGTATAATACTCTAATGACTTGCATGAAAATGCATATCATGATATTGAGTATTAGCCAAGTTGAAACAATGAACAAATCGTGGTTCATATTTTAAGACATGAGTACCGATAATAGTTTAATTTTTCTTTTACACAGACATAATCTTACTTTATGGTAATTTTTTCGAAGTTCATAATCTGATGTTAGTGATTAAGTGAAAAATTTTATGTGGCATGTGAGACCAACAGCAGGAAACTTCTGCAGCCTCTATTACCATCAGCAGCCACATAACAGATTTTAGTTGAGTAAGATATATGTAATATTCCTGTTCCACACATACACAAAAAAAAAGAAGCAATATCTAGAACTTCAGACGTTGGTACATGGTTTTGGACTTCATGAATCTATTTAGGAGAAAAGACTTTTTAGTAGGATGGAGAAGAAGAAACATTTAAATAACTTTATCAGGAAAGCAAGTTAACAATAGGGTTGTTACCATAAGTGCTTAAATATTTAACCAGCATAGCAATATAAGTTTTCCGTTTTCTGACATCTTTTGACAGCCATCAATAAGAATTAAATCCAATGATCCTTACACCAGGAGTTGCATGATCGAGGCTCTTTTCTGCCTTCTCAGCTTCTGCTCTCAGCTTATCGATTTCAGCAGAAAGCTCACTTTCTTTCCTCCACAAGGACCTATATGCATCAATCATGTTAACCACAGTATTATCGGTAATCCAAACAAAAATGTCCAAAAAGAAATGTTGACCAATTCACAAAAGAGCATACTTCCGCTCATCCTGCAGCTTGTCTCTTTGAGCTTTATGAACGGCGGATCCTTCAGATGACTCATATATGTGGGATTCTAGCGTTATGATCTCTTTTTTGCGGTCTTCAATATAAGCATCTTTCTCAACCAATTCAGCATTAAGCTTATAGATTTCATCTTGAAGTTTTTTCTCCTGGAAAGTAAAAAAGAGGATTAAAAAAGCCCCAGGTTTAAAATCTACTTAAAATTAATTTAATGATCGCTTTAAGAATCAAACACCTTTTAGGACAGTGAACTTTATTACTTTTGGGATAAAGACGCAGCCTTTTTTTCCTCACATTAGTCCCCACACTAGGATAACTTGTACATTGAACGGAGTAACATAAGTAGAATTTGGTACTCCAGTTGGTGAAAAAAGTGCAAGTGAGGGTTCACACTTGACCAAGCACTCAAAAGATATGTGATAGGCTATATTTCAAAACAGATGACATTATAATACGATACTAATAAGTAGAAATGAATATAAAAATATTACCTGCATTAAATTGGAAGATAGTACTCGTTCAAGATCATCTATTTCCTTTTGGAGCCACTTATCACGAGCAGCTTTATTAGAAAACTGGGTCGCACGACCTTGTTTTTGGTAAAGAATGCTAAGCTGTTTCTCCCGCTCCATTATTCTACAAAATTTCAAGAAAACTTCAGCAGGAAGAATAAGACACCTAAGTACCCAATTATGAATGCAGGCGTCATCTGAGCAATGTCTTCTACCTATGCTTAAAAAAAAATTGTCTTTAAATATGACCAGATCATTGCAAAAAGGTATCCATGGAACTTCAATAACTAGTTCTAAACTCTAGCAAGTTCCCAATGTTAACCATCCATCGCATTTGAAAAAATATGTAACAAATGCTCTTAAAAAATTACATCAAAGTACTGAAGGAGAATAAAAATTCACATTTTTTTCAATTGAAGTCCTTCCACTTAAAACAGTCTTTAACAAATATCAAATGTCAATTTAACTATAAAACATTCCTAAACATGCACGATATGATAACGGTGATTAAATTTATCTTTGGAAATCTCACATTTAAAAATACAAATTTTCAAAGTAAAACAGTTAGAAATAAGCGTAAATTTATCTTTAGGATATGAAGAATGTTAAGATATCAAGTGTCTAGATATGTCTTAATCCAACAATTGAGTACTGGGATTAATGGAAATTTATGACAAACTACTAACAGGTTGAGTGTAGACATTAACTCCCATCAAGATATCCTTGTATACCACCCATAATACATTTTAAACTATGACCTTGTGCAATATAATGAAACGATAGATTCATCTCAAACATACCCCTTAGTTATCTCCTTTTCTTTCATAATTTGATTCTCATAAATAGGACTTATTTTGTCAAGTTCGTCAGAAGACTCGAGAATTTCTTTTTGAAGATTTTCAAGTTGTTTTGTTGCATCGTCCTGCAGGCCAATAGTACATATCATCATACAAAATGTTATGCTCTCATAAAGTATTAGTAAGCAATGAAATCACAGTAATGATTCAAAATCATAATAGAAAATAACATTACTTTTGCCCGTATGTAGCCAGTGATCTTCTCTTGTATGTCCTTCACATCAAGCTCAAGCTTTGTGTGTTTCTTTATTGCTTCTGTTCTTCTATTTTCTTCCATTTCTTTTTCTTTAGTCAAACTTTGAATCTCCTTTGTCAAATCTTTTAACATTTTTTCCAAATCTTTGTACCTTTCATGGGCATCTAGCACACTATTATACATTTTAGTCGATGTTTCAGAAACTTTGGCCCGAGCTTCATCTATCTGAATAAGTCAAATATTTCTCAGCTAAGAAACATCATATCAACATCACTATCATCATATTGACTTAAGGAATGAGTATAAATTTGGCAGTAACAACACACTCCACAAGTATATGCGGAAGATTTTTAACTTTACGAGGCTAGGAAGATTAGTGAGCCTGAAAAGGATGTTTGTGGCAGAGAAAGTAGACCCCCTAAATGTGTAGACCTATAGTGAGACCTATAGTAAAATTGGCAGTTGGCATTCATCACACTTCAGCGTTTTACACCTAAAAATCTCTAGGAAGAGGCATAAATTTTACAGTTGATTATAATGATCACTGTGTCTCAATTATAAAACAACATTGTTCTACGACAGACCAACGCTAATTACTCCATGAGAATAAAAATCAAAAGTATTCAGTGTTGCAAGTTTCACAGATAAGCAAACCTCTACTAATTTGTGTCGAGCATCATGAAGTTCCTTGTCATATATGGTGTACTCAAGAGACTTCCGCTGTTTGTCAAGTTGCTGATATTTTCTTAGTTCCTCTTTCTCTTCATCAAGTTCTCTTAATCTCTCGTCCAGGTATTGGACAACTTGTATTATCTGCTTTCTCTTATTGCCTGATGAGAAACAGAAATTTATAGTTCAGTCACAAAATAAGCACAAAAACTTTTTCCCATGAAATTAACTTGCCTGTTTCCTGCATAATTTTCAAACTTTCACGTCTTCTCTCCTCATAGACTCGTGTTCCACCAATTTCCTTCAACAAATCCAATCGCTCAGAATCTTTCATCAGAGTCAACGAGGCTATCTGTGAGTGGATTGGAGAGAATCAACATAAATTTCAAGCAAGCTTAAGGTAGTAACAATATATATACCTTTCCTTGTTGCACAACATAATAAGGATTAGAGCGAGAAAATCCAGCACTTTCCAGTAAATTCATAACCTCAGATTTCCTGCAATCATGGATTCAATGTCATGTTTGAAACATTGATGTAAACAACACCAAATATACTTCATAACACATTAAAAATAAAAGAAAGGCGAGTGTTTCTCACGTGATGTGTTTTCCATCTAAAAAGTACTCATCCTTCTTCAATCCAATTGTTCGACGTAAGCGCACTTCCTCCTTGTCAACCTATTAATAGATACCACAAGCGCCTCCAAAGTTAATAAGCAAGAAGAACAACTTATACATCAATCATTAACAAACTTATGTGTTCATTGCATTTTACAGAAGAATAATTTAATATATACGTAACAAATCATAATATAAGAACACTCTTTCAATTCATTGAATAGTAACTATAAACATGACTTTTTTTCATTCCCTTGACAGTAACATAGAACTCAGGAACTCAGTCTTGTTTACCCCCAGAGACTTTTAGCTACCATTAATATAACTGAAAGTATAATACTGAACATAAAAGATGGAAGGCATGTGACTGATGTATGTTCAAGCATTTTTTCAATGGCAACAGAGAAATATCATACTGCCATCGACATGTACATATACACATTTACAACAGATTGCCATCTCTTTTGAGGGAAAACTATTTTGAAATTATTAAACAGTAACTAAAATCATCAGCCTATGCAGCAATCGAATTTTGGTGATCCTTGGAAAAGATATTTAAACCTGTAATGCATAAAAATAGTAGCAAATAAAAATGGATGATGAAAAACCCTTCAATCAGATGACCATTAAAATGACTTTTCCAAAAGAAAAAGTTGTGGAGGTTGTAAGAAAAATCATCTAGGCCATTGGCATCAGTCTATTCTAAATGGATAATAAAGTACCAAAAGAGTAAAAATAAAAATAAAAATTAGCAAAGTGCTTCTCGAGAATGATTGGAATATGTGAAATTCTAACTTGGAAAGTTTAATGTGAGATAAATCATCCTAAAAGAATCTATTTGGTAGGAATATTGTCTAAATGTTATTTTTGGAAGTTGAAATCATCCTAAAAGAGAATTTATACTTCTCAATAAATGTCTGTCATACTTAAACAATATCAAGAGTTGTAACCATTTACTTCTGCAGCTGCTTGATATTGGCTTTGGTGCACGTGTGGGGCATGCTTGATGTGAATTGGGTGATGTTGAGGCTGTTAAGTAATTTAATATCAAGAGTTGGAACGTTCTTGGAAGTAGTAAGAGGACCTTTTAGCTTGATGCCTCGATGTATGTAGGCTCATTCAGATTAAAGTAACAGTACTATTCTTTGATGATGGTAAGCTGGATTTGGTTGTTCTCTTATATGATTTTGTCACTTTTTACACGGTTAGGGTAAAGCAATGTGTAATATGGAAAAAAAAATACAGGAAAATTAAATATAATTATTACTTTCGATAGAAGAATTTTGATAAATTAACGAAAAATAAATGAAATCTCACCGGGATACGATTGTCAGAATTATCAAAGACAATTTCCACAAAGGCAGACAAAACTTGGTTCCCTGCACCTTCCTGCCCAACAAGGATACTTTCAAGTTCATAGTTTGAAATTACAACAAAAGATCAAGCAATTTGTTAGTAACAGGACTAAATGTTTCTTGTTCATGAACATACATGTAGCAGTGCGTGCCTTTCATCGTTCCGTAGATTTTGGAAGAGGTCACTTAAAACAAAGCGTATTGCTTTCAAAGAAACACGTGTTAGAAAAGTAAAAGGTACCTAACCCAGAAAAATATCAGAAACAGATAAGGCCAACAATTCCAACACCTACCATGGAAAAAATTAGTTTTTCCAGATCCATTAGCACCAACTGCACAGCAAGAGCAGAATTAAAATCTACAGCAGGAAGTCATTCATAACATTGTAATCAAGATGCTTTGATACACCCTAAGATACAAACTGCAATAGCAAGCACATAATCATGTTCAAAAGAAGCATATGGTCATACCAACGCAGTTTATTTTTGGACTGAAAGGCTCAGTAGCGACTTGTTCTCGGTAGCTTTTAAACCCTTCAATCACCACCTAGTTCCAAAAGATATGTTATTGAAGCGGAAAGTCAAGAAAAGGAAGCTTACAGAAATCATATGGTACAAAAATAACACAGTTAGCTAGTAGCACCTGTTTTATATGCATTTTGAAGAACCACGCAGCTAAAAGACTGTAACAAGAAAGACAACACCAAATGAATCTTGCAACATAAATATAGTCACAAAGACACTTGGTTCCAATCAAAATGACACCTCGTGCAAGAGGTTTTGGTTCTATTACTCCCCAAGAGCAAGTAAACAACTTGACTTCCCTATTTGACTAGAAAAATTCCAAACGAAAACATAAGCTGTTATAAAAAATGCAAACATTCGAGCTAACAGATTAAGGTTTCGTTAAAATAGAGATAGCAGGTGGAATAATCAATCAGTCTCTCATAACTATTGAAACCTCGTTCTTAACAATCACATATATGGGAGAGAGGCCAGCTTTCAAGCATTTCAAAGAAGTAAAACTAGTAATTAGTACATACTTCAGTGATTGATAACTTTTTCGTTCTTTTGAAAATAAAAACTAAATCAATTTCTTAGAGCCCAATTCACGAAGGCTATACCAATTACCAAATCTCCAAAAAAATAACATAGTGCTACAGTTCCACCCAAGCCAAATCGTCTTCCTCTCTCAAGAAAAACACCCGTAAAAGAGAAGAAGTTTGAATTGAGAGCTATTACTGTTTAATTAGGATCCATCTGACACTAACTAAGCTATGTGACAAATACAACTTGCTCCGATCAAAACAAATAATCGCGCGAAAAAAAAAACCATGAAGATGATTGAAATCTAGCTCAAAATGGAATCTAGGGTTTCGTAGTCCAGAAATTCAAAATTATGCAAGAATTTGGCCCTAAACTCTGTCGTAGCATTTCAAAGACAAAATACCAAAAGATAAAACACAAGGAAGAGAACAAAGAGAGCTCACCAGTTTCAACTGCCTCTAGAGTACATCAGCTGTGTAGCGATAGGGCAGGAAAAGAGCGGGGGTAGAAGTGAAATGACAGTGACAATGTCTAACAGAATAAGAGAGAGAGAGAGAGGGAGACTTACGGTGTAAGCTTCGGGTAGCGGTTTCGCCCGTTAAGGGGATCGTTTCTGACGGCGAAATATGCCGCCGGAGCCAGGTCAGTGCGACGGATCGGTCAAATGGCGGTAAAATGGGAGGGGAATTCTGTATTTTGCCAGAATGAAATTACGAAATTGCAAAAGAAAAAGCTATATACATTTTGAACCTTGATATTTGGGTAATTGTACAACATGTCCTTAATTTTAATATAAACTATACTCTTGTACCGAAAAAGGTGAAATCACTCACTCACAGTGTCCCCAGCAGCCCAGAGATAAGAGGCGTTTATCTGATATCCCAAGGAGCTACCCCAACATTGGGATAACAACTCTCATACTATGACATCGCAAACGTCGAACCTAGGCTCTTGTACCTCATCTACCATCTCTGAGCCAACTGATCTATGTCTGTGCTCTAGCTTCTCGCAACGAGTGGAATATGCTTTTTTTATCGACAATTTTGAAGAAATCGACGCAAAATGATTAAAGTCGAGTTTTTATCGACACTTGAGATTTTAGGTCGATCGGAAATGGACTTCAAGGAATTGGCACTCGTGCATTGAAAATCAAATAACGGTCAACCGCAACACGACAGGTCTTTTCAAGCGATAAACATAGGTAAAAATGATTATCACTTTGCGACATGAAAAAATTGATGTAGTTGATCAAATTTGACTTGGTTTCAATGTAAACCGAGACGGTGTGATCACAGATAAAACTAATTCCCCCGAATTTGCCCTAATTTTACGTGTTCAATTTAAGCCAACTTGGATCGAGCTTATGGCTGTTTTGGTCAATTTTGATCAATTTGGGTAGAATTGGGTTGGACTTACCGGTCTATTTCTCATTCTTGAGTTTTTTATGGCCCGAACCAACATCATCCTCAACCCCTTCTCGTTTCCAGGTTTTGACGCAGATGATGAGTCAGATCATGGCAGGTTTTGATTGGAAAGGCAACTCAAACCGGTTAAAATCAACCCAAACCCTGACGCCGATCTTTTTGAGAAACAAATGTTTGATCGGTTCCTTGGACCGGGTTTTGGAGAAGTCCGTCTCAAAGAGAAACGTGACCTTTCTAAGATTATATATATATATATATATATATTTGAAAGTATAAAAAAAAAACCATCAATGGTTATGGTCTTCTGCAAATCTTCGATTAAGATTCTTAATTAATTATCAGTGGAATTTATGTAATAAAATTAAAGGGACAAACTGATTTAATTGAGTTTTCAAAAATAAAACAAATTACTCCTTAAAGTTTTAAAAACAAAGGTAAAAATTGCCTGATTTTTTTATAAATAATTTAAAAAATCTTGATTTTTTAAAAAATATTTTTTATATTTTTAAGACTCACGAGAGAGAGTGAATGACGAATTCACTGAATTAAACCTTGAGGTCAAGCTAGACATTGTTGGTTGATTTTGCTATATATGTATTATAATAGTCATGGCCCACAAGCCTTGGGACAAAGGATCTAAAATATTAGCTCGCACAGGCATAGCTCAGTTGATTCGGAAATGGTAAATTTAAATGTAGAGGGTCACGGTTCGAAGCATGCGCTGTCACAGTGTGAGAGTCGTTAATTCTAATGCAGGGTAGCTCCAAGTGACAACAGGTACAAGTCTCTCATCTTTGGGCCGTTGAGTCACCGTGATTTAACACCCTCACAAACTGTCAGGTCGGAGTGTGGGTAGAGAGTTATAGCCTTTTTTATGCAAATGATTTAAAATATTAGTTGGGATTAAAAAACCAAAATTTATGGAATAAAAAAGATTTCATAAAACTTTTATAATATTTGAGGTTAAATAATTATTGATTGATCATTGGTTAATAAAATAAGAAAAAATCAAATTGATTTGACAACTCAATACTAAGAAAAGGAATAAAGAATAATCAAAGATTACCCATCAAATTAAGAGAGGGGACAATTGGACAATTAGATATTCATAAACACAAAAGCAACCTAAATAACATCAAATTAAAATAATGTTCTAACCTATGATACTTCAATCTTATTATAATAATAACTATTACTATACTTTAGACATTATTTTAATTTGATTCATATAATATTAATTATATTTCACTTTTCTTTAATTTCATTTTCAAACATTTTGGTTTACTTTTTTATTTGCTTTCAATGTTGTTCAGATGGTCTTTTCTTCTGTATCTGTCTCTTCTTCTTAGCGCAAAGCAAATGCAGATTGATTGTATTAAATTCTCAGAGATTTTTATTCTTAATTTTCAACAAATTTGTAATAATTTAAAATTTTAGTAATTTAAAATCAATTGGAAAAACTATTTAAAAGAAAAATTGGAAGTAAATAAAAGATTTGGTGCCTAATAATCACTATTGTTTTGGATAAACTTGTGTCTTTTTGGAGAATGGTTTCTCGCTCTTCCCTAAACATTCCACGCATTAAATGTCTCTCCCCCCTCGTCCGCCACAGAAAACCAAGATGGCTAAATCCCACCCACTCGATCATAGTTCTTTCTCTCTCAACCTTCTTAATCACTTCTCTCTCTCCATCTCTCTCACTCTCCTCCTTCATATCAACCCTAATTCTCTCTCTCTCTCTCTCTCTAGCTTTCTCTCTTTGTGTGCTTTCTCTCTATCTCTCTTTTCCGTAAACAAGGCATAATCCTACTTTCCCATAAATCAAACTCTTGTTTACTAAGGCTAGAAAACAACCCACTAGCCCTACTTCCCCGTTTCACCACTCCTTTCAGACAAGACCAGTCCCATCCTCGCCTTTGAGGTTTTTTGTACACACACTCTCTCTCTCTCTACCTTCTATCTCTTTCTCTCTCCGAAAAAAACATTTTTTTGTCTTTGTCTCTCTCACCCATCTCTCACGAGTTATTGATCGATGATATCTTGCTTTGTTCAAAACGATTCTTCCTGATCTGGCTCTACACACTCTTCTGCAAAGTTTCAATCTCTGGGAAAATGTCTATGGAGTTGATGGCCTCCGAACGTATATGTTATGTTCACTGCAACTTCTGCACCACTTTTTTAGCGGTACAACCTTCTTCTCTTTCTCTCTCTAGCTCTCTTTCTATCTCTATTTGCATCTTTCCTAGTTTTGTTTACGCCATATCTTACTCGGGTGATTTGGCAATTTGGTCCTCAGATTTAGATTTTCGACGAAATTATATATCTTTCACACCAAACACAACATTTTCAGCGCAAAAGAAAGTGTTTTTGAGAAGAAAGATCTTCAGTTGAGTAGAAATTGTGAATCCTCAACGAGTTTAAAGTTCACCCCTTTTGAATTTTTATCATGAAATCTCTCTACATCGACCAGATTTCTTGTTTACGCTAGAGTTAGCCGCAAAAGGAACCCCTAAATCATTATTTCATGAGTAATTGAGACTGGATTCGGTTGGAAACCCTAAAAAAACCAGTTAAAACCAGAAAACCTAGTTGCAATATTTAGTACAGTTTGAAGTTCTTAAGGATCTCCAAGTTCCTATGTTTATGGAAAGAAGTTCCAGTAAATGATCAAAAGAGAGTTTATTTGTTTCCATTTTCAAAAAAGAAACGAGCTAGGGATTGCTGCCGATTTGAAAACGAACGGTTCCAAAACACTTCCCAGATATAGATCAGGAATCTAGGCTGTCATTTAGGCCTATTTGCAAAAGGAAATCGTAAAATTTCTAGGGCTTTCGTAAACGCAAGATCGATTCTCAGTTTTCGGTTTCAGATTGGCAGAACTTTACGCAGTCGGTTTCTCGTCTTTTCCGACCCTAAATTCTAGGATCTACTTCAGATTTTTGGAAAGAAATAAATCTACAGTAATGGAGGTGGATTGTTCTTTGAAATCATCGAGTTTATTGTCTCTGATGAGGATCAGATTCATGGCTTCTCTTCTCGTGGAAATCTATGATTGCTTTCTCTGGTTAATGGTGGTTCGTGATCTTTATGGCCAGCTCCGTCTAAGTCACGTCGTTTTCATATCCCCTCTCTCTCTTTCCTCTCTGCTATATTTTTCTATCTCTTATCATCACCCTCTCCTTGGAGTGTGAGAATCAAAGTCTAGAAAGACCAGAAAAACAATTGACTAGTAAGAGATGAAATAGAAATTAAAAGTTCTCGTATTCAAGACTAAAAGGCAAAGTCCTCACATCTCAGCCCGACACACTGTGATGAGGTAAATTACTGTGATTTAGCAGTCCAAAGATGAGAGACATTCTTCCCGATGCCCCAAGGAGGTACCTCAATATTGGGGGTAACAACTCTCACACTATGGCAGTGTATGATTCGAACCCCGACACTTGTTACCAAATCTGTCATCCCTCGACCACTGAGGTGAACCCGCACGGGCTAAAAGTTCTCATATTTGTTACTTATGTGAGGTGTGTGATTGCGAAGACGGTATATAAGTCGAGTACACTTATGTAGCTAACAACACATTTTTGAAAGAAATCAGAATTTATAAAATTAAGATTTTACATAGTAAAAAGAACAAAATATGAAAGATATAATTATTTATAGACTATTGTTATTTTTTTATTTCGTTCGGTCACTATATATAATATAAAAGTGACATAAATAATATTAAAATAAAATTAAATAAAATATTAAAACTAGACAGTAGTCGAAATGATATGAAATTTAAATAAAATGACCATAACTTCTTCTACAGTAGTCGGAATGATATGAAATTTAAATCATTAAAACTAGACATCAAGTGCATAGAAATTCGCAAATCACACGTTAAATTTGATGACTGTTTTCCATTCCAAAAGTTAGTCGAAATCAACCATAAAAACTAACGAATTTTTATTATTATTTATTCATTGACTTTAAAACTCAACAATTTTGAGCACACTTCAAACAAAATAATATTGTGCTGGCAAACTTTTCAAGTTTGACAAATGATAGCATTGTGTTGTTCTACCGAGAAGTGTGATGATGCCATTGTGGATGCTCGTTCTACATTGTTGACAAGTTAAGTCTTGTAACAACTAGTAAGTTGAGTTACCTATAAGACAATACTGTGTTTAGTGTCCAAGGGGCTCCAACGGTGGAAGTGATGGACATGCAACTCTGCAGATAAATTGATGGATATCCCTCCTACTCTCTCTTTCATCTCGATATCTCGTTCACTGATCTCTTCGCTCTATTTTGTTGGTTTTCTTAAATTAAACTGTTTATTAATCGTACTTATAGTTCAAAAAAGGTACTGGTTTAGCTCATGATGCAAACAAATACACAAATAATTGTAGAACTTCGAATTGTTTTCTTTCTCCTGGTTTATGGCTGTGTGTTTGCGAGAGAGAGAGAGAGAGAGAGAGAGAGTATGCAGATAGAATTTAGCGTGGCTTATGATCGATTAGAGTTGTGTGTGTGCAGGTAAGCGTTCCATGCAGTGGCTTGTTCAACATCGTGACTGTAAGATGTGGGCACTGCGCCAATTTGCTGTCTCTGAACGTGGAAGCTTCCCTATTTCCTTCTCAAGATTCGCAGGTTAATCTCTTTTCCTTCACTCTGTAAATTATGGTTTTTACCCGAGAAAAATATGAACGATTTAAGAAAAAGAAAATTGCTTAATATCATCTTTGGTTTCTGCATTCTCAACATTTAACGTCATCGTCCTTCTCTCTCTCTACAAATTTAACAGCAGCTAAGCCCAGGGGGATCCAGCACAGACAGTGGTGGCTCCTCTTTCAAATCAACCAAAGTAGGCGCCTTTGAGTCTTTAGATCACGAACCTCCAAGACTGCCTCCAGTTCGCCGTAAGCTTCTCTCTCTCTCTCTCTGGTGACAGCGAGAGAGAAATGGTAACTTTATTATATATAACCAATTCATATGTCACGCAAGTAGATTGAATCTCAATGCAAAACAATGTAAAAACTGGTGTTAATTTGCAGCTCCAGAGAAAAGACAGCGCCTTCCTTCTGCTTATAACAGGTTCATTAAGTAAGTCAATGAGAATAACTCTTCAAGCCCATTTGTCCTCTCTCTCTCTCTCTCTAGCGGTTCCATTTTAGACGTCAACTGCTTGATATATACAATTACAGGCTGCTATATTTCCTTCAAATTAGTTTTCATCAATGTGTAGAGAGGAGATCCAGAGGATTAAAGCTAGTAATCCAGACATAACCCACAGAGAAGCTTTCAGCTCAGCAGCTAAAAATGTAAGTTCTGATATAGAATACAAGCTGATTATAGATTGAATAAGTTCGAGATCTTACAGTTAAGAAATTTCAGCAAAAGCTAAATTATATTTGGTTTATTACGATTGCAGTGGGCACATTTTCCTCGCATTCATTTTGGGGTGAAGACATCGGAGGGAAACAAGCAAGCAAAGTTGGATAATTCATTTGCAGGAGAAGTAGAAGGGATCAATAAGAAGGCAAGAACCAATGGATTCTTCTAAGTTCTAAGCGCCTGTCTGGAATAATATTTCTGTTTCTGTAAATAAATATTCCCTTTTTTCTATTTCATGAAAATAAAACTGCCGAAATGAGTGTGATTTATGTGTATCTCCGAAAAAACCAGTAAGTTTTTTCATATATCTTTTATCTGTTGTAGATTCTACTGTTATCAATGCATGTTGCCGATGTGAAGAATAGAGCTGGCAATCGAGCAAGCTCGTCGAGCCAAACGAGCCGAGCCTGTCGAGCCTATTCGAGCCGGCTCTGTTGAGCTTTTTTAAAAAAAAATTGGCTCGAGCCGGCTCGCGAGCCTCGAGCTTAAACGAGCGAGCCGATCCGAGCCAGTCGAGCCTAAACGAGCCGAGCCAAACGAGCCAAACAAGAAAAAAAAAATTTATGCATATTGTTTTCTTCAAGCCAAAAAAAAATTTGCATGATAACATTTGTATGTATCGCCTCCATTACGCAAAAGAAACACGAAAACAATATCATCGAATAAATATCTCAAAAAAACTCGAAGACAATAGCATCGAAAGTTCGAAACATAGAATCAACAGCATGCAACATGTCTTTTACGAATCGAAATAGAAACACTGAAAGCATCCAATTTGAAATCAATTCGCAAAAGAGTTAACAATTAATACTCATGCATTGTACGAATCGAAATAGAAACACTGAAAGCATTCATTGTGCCATTAAAAAATAAAATATGTTACAAAAAGTTGTTTAATTGTTCGAAAAGAGTACAAAAGAACGAACNTACCGTTCACCGATTTGTTGCAGCTTGTTAACTGCAGTAGAACGATGCTTGAAGGCTATAGAGTGATTTGCACAAGAGAGTTTACGTAAAACATTTATCAGCTAACCTCTACAATTTATAGAATTCACGCATAACAGCTACATACGGTCGACCTTCAATTTTAAAACGGTCGACCTTACGTTACCGTTGCATATGAAAGTTATACCCGTTACATTATAACGGTCGCCCCTCTTTGTAAAAACGGTCGACCTTTTTCCAACTACCGGTCTACTCTTTTTCCCCGCGGTCGACACTTTCACAACAATTATGCGTATTGCGGTCGACATTTAATTAGCGGTCGACACTTAAAAACGTTATGGAACATATAGCGGTCGACACCTTATTTTGCGGTCGGCCATCCAAATTTACATATGCACTAAGTGTCGACCGCACTACAAGTGGTCCGAGCCAACCGAGCCAACTCTCGAGCTGGCTTTCGAGCCGGATCGGTTGGCTCGGTATTTCCGAGCCCATCGAGCCACGAGCCAACTCGAACGAGCTGGACTCTAGGGCTCGGCTCGAGCTTTTGCTGGAGCTGCTACAGTGCCGAGCCAAACTAGCGGCGTTTGCTGAAGAATACTTCTCTCTCTCTCTCTCTTCAGACATGAAACTCTAAGATTTGATTCCGCATAGATTACATCCTTGGTTAGGTCCAACAATGGAGCAGGCGAGTGAGTAGTTATGTCGATAGCTTCGAAGGATTCCAGGTTTGCAGACGCATTCAAAATGACCATTCAGCGTAGTATGCTGGTGATTGAAAAAAAGGTTGATTGATTCAGAGCTAAACCTAAACGCCTGTTGTTGCTCGAGAGAGAGAGAGTGGGGGGCTTGAAAAGTGGAGAATCTGAAACGTTGGAGTTTGGCGACGACGACGATGAATACATTAACGGGTCTTGTCGAAAAGATATGACTAAATATAAATACACTGCCATTTGTGTTCTTCTACTTTTCTGCCATTTTTCTCTCTCCTCTCTCTCTCTCTCTCATCTCTCACCCAGATCTCAGGTTTAGCTATCAAAACACAACAGTTACTGTACATCATGAAAACCCAGGAGAGATTCGCCAAAAGAAGAGTTGAGTGAATGAACGTAGCTCTAGGCTAGCTAAGCTGATGTGAGTAGAGAGAAATGGAGGAGAGAGAGAGAGAGAGAGGGGAAGTGGGTGGGTGGTCCAAGAAGGCACCAAGGGGCTCATCTGAAGCAGAGGTACCATGAGACTGTAACAATGAACAGTCTGGTCACATCTTACGACCCCACCAACACCCAAAAAAAGGAAGACAAGCAAAAGAAAGTGGGACCTTATGTGGTCCCCTCTCTGCCAATCAATTACTCATTGCTCAAACTCCATGTCGGATACCCAAATCAAGTGGGAGAACGAGAACTAGTGACAGAGAGAGATCTCTAAATTTGCAAGTCTCACTCATTAATATATATATATATATATATATATATATTATCTTTATTTATTTTTTACTTCTTATAACTGGTTTATGTAATTAAAAAAATTACAAATTTTCGAAACATTAATTTCTTCACTTCCATCTTGGCAAGAGTAAGACTAACTTTTTTTTGGGTCAAAATTGCAATTCCAACCGTTGATGCAGAACCCACCAAATCATTCTCGGCCTACATCCGGCAGCAGAGAAAAAGTCAGCCTCTTGCTCAGCCTTCATCCGGCGACCAGTCATGGATTTCGATCCGCCTTGACAAACCTAATTGAATATTACTCTCTCAATCGTAACCATGGATTACCAGTCCATGAGACTATACACTGTAAAACTAAAACAGCCTTGTCTAATCTTACATCTCACATAGGAAAAGAAGAAAAAGAAAGTGTTGGCTGTGAAGTGGAGCCCTCAGTGACTTGTAAACCAATCAAACTACAGGTCGGCGTCTAACACCCACAGAGGAAGGAGTCCCCAACTCAAGAGAGAGAACTATAGATAGGAAGGGGGGAAGAGAGAGAGTTCTAGTACTTAGAAATAGGAGTGAGATTAAAGAAGAAATAAACTAATCAAATCGAAACCCAGAATTTGTAGCCTGAAGATGAATAAAAGAATTACAATTGAAAAACTGGAAAGAACTAGCAATTAATTACCTGCTACAAAACAACCAAGATCCACGACCTACTTCAATCTTCATGTCCAAACCACTAACGAGAATCGGCCTCCCCTTCAAAAAATCATTAGCATAAAAAAGGCAATTATATTCTTCTCCTCAAAACAAGTCATGCTTACTGTTAGAAGTTAGTCTCTTCCTAGGTTACTCTGATGACCTCTTCTTCTGTCGTTTCAATTCTACACTCTACCACCTGCCATGCTTGCCAGAGATTCTGTCTCAACCATTCTGATATTGACTTGAGTCAATAAATACCTTTAAAATAACTGGAATTTTGAGGATACTAACGCTGAGATATGCAAAATTTTGCAAATATATTAATGGCTTTTTGACATTCCATGATCTTAGACTTCAACAACTCTTCTAAAGAAAAGAACGTAAGCAGCTGAAGTCTTTATCTTCTCCAAGCTGATTGGATTAACATTGCTATCGTCAAAGTCGTACCATTGATCGCCACCATGCTAGATTAAAGGGAAAAATAATAATCAAAAATTAGTTTGGTCTGAGAGAATAATAAACTAAAATTAAGGCAAGTGCGATATTGTCAGAAATTTGAACCATTCAAGTTTCACACTAAAAAAAGAATAAAGCTAGTGAAAAACTAACACCTTTCTACAGTCTCTCTATGTTTTCAGAAAAAAAAAAGCAAGTACTTCCATAAACATCTAGAATATGAACATATGGCCATTGATATAGCATTTATAAAGAAGAATGTAGATGTTAATTAGTAGGGTACTATTACTTAATTGAAACCTCATTTTGACAGCATCAAAGTATGCACTAATAGTTCATCAAGAAACATAGAGAAGACCCAACACCTTCTGTAACAGAGATGGAAACAGAAGTTCTGTTTCCATTTTTGTCTGGAACTAAAAATGGAAAAAGAATGCTAATAGTAAAAGCTCAATTAAAGAAAAGAGAACTTACGTGAACAAATGCTGTATAATGGCCACCTCCCATGCTGCCATAATGATTACTAACAGCATAAAGCATGTAACGGTTACAACAATGGCCGTTCTTATGGGCTATATAAGTAGACAAATCCAGATCATCAATTGGGAAATCCACATAAGTTTCCAGCTTGTTCTTAGAGAAACGGCTATATGAGAACCTCTTCAAATGAATGACCAAAATCTCCGGTAATCTCCAAAGGTCTAACTTTTTACTGGCTTGGCAATGCTTTTTGCAGCCTGGACAAAACCTAAACGAAGTACACAATTTAGAAAATAATACCCTGATCATGTGATTTCCTACACCATCATTTAATGGGGAAAGAAATAAAGACTAATACTAAACTCCAGAAGATGTAAGAATTTGATGATCTACTAACCACATGTCCTCAGGCCCAAGTGGCTCCTCCTGCAAGAACGCTTCTAAGCACTTGTACAGAGACACCGACTCTTGAGGCCTCTTTGCATAAAATCCAGCCTTAAATACCTCTGGCAATGTGCTAAGAAGGCGCAAATCATACTGCTCAATTTGTTTCTCAGGCCAACACACAAGCACATTAATCCTTTTACAGTGAGCTGTCTCAACTACATGATCACTAGCATGAATTTCAGAGATTTTAACAGTTCCCTTTTCATCCGTTATGAAAAATTGTAGTTGAGCGTCTATGTGGGATTCCACACCATTTTCAACAGAGGAGCTCGTTGACCCATCAGAAATAACATTTATGTGTGACTTAACATCATTTTCATTAGAAGAGCTGGCTGAAACATCTGAAATAGGACTGATGTTATTCTCCAACCCTCCGATGGCCTCTGCAAAAGTACCTACTGAAGCATTATCATTAGATGAGGCATCTTCAGCAGGTTTTCGAAGTGGGGCTAACAAGTTTTTATACAGGTTTTGAATATCCGATCCATCATAAGAACATAGAAGATTGGTGATGAGAGGAATCCCAAAGGCCTTCCAACTAGAACTTCTTTTTCCATTAACAAAATGCCTGACAAATACCAAGATGAATTGTATAAGATAGAGTGAGACATAGGTAACCCATACTCTTCATAAAATTATTCTCTCTCTATTAATTTAAGTATCAAATCAATAATTTTGGATTTTCATATTATGAAGTGAATTTCTATGTACCCATAACATAGTCATCCATCGGTAAAACAACATAAAAAAAACTCTATAATGTATATTAGAAGAGTAAACAACACAGAATTCCAGTCCTATTTCGAAACAGATATGAGAAACTGTAAAAAATCATGAAAAACAACATAGTCATCCATTGCTTAAACATCATAAAAAAAAACTCAATAATTTTACATTAGATGGGTGGTAAACAACATAGAGTTTTCAATCTGCTTCTTTCTACATTAATTGATAATAGGGTGAGTTATTTTCTGAATATATATCACTTGTACCAAGAAAATTTGAACAAAACATATAAAAACAGTTGCACTTCTAAGCTTAAACTATTTCATCTCCCAAGCTATAGATACCAAATTGAAAAAAAATAAATATGGTTTGAAAACAAAATCACAAATAGTTAAATAAATGTAAACTTACTCATCCATCTTTTGATGCATAAATACAACCAAAGGGACCTCACTAGACTTTGTCAAGCGATAAGAAACCAATCTGTCTCCATCTCTAATTAAGGACACTGAATCATTTGGATCCTCTAGATAACGTATAAGACAATTGTTGTAAACCTGCATAAAACTTCAAGCTTTGAATACAAATTACTTTGATGTCATCATTTTAGGAACTAATGAATAGTTACTACACATTGTTTCTTTATTGGACTCTAAAAATATTGAGAATCTAATGTATACCTCAGCGAGCAGTAGAGTTTCATCAGCCTTTAGACAACAGGCAATGCTAAGGGCCTTTATAATGTCTTCCCCTTTTCCTGATTTTGGCACTATGATGGTGTATGGAGTAGGGGGAAGAACTCCATCAGTACTTACAACTGTCAGAGTCATTGTTCGGGTTGTTGTTGAAGGCAGAGGTAATGACAAGTACATGAATGGATCAAATGTTACTGATACCTTTTTGCAAAATGGACAAACCAACGTTGATTTATATTGGCCCTGGAAGAAAAACAAAACAAATGAGTTAATCAATAGAACAAGCGAAGGAGAGCCTCTACTAGGCATATCCCAGATTTATCAATTACAGATATGAAAACTAAGCTAATGAACAAAAAATCCAGGCTTTTCAAATAGAAATTAGCATATAAGAAATCCTAAAATCTTGCAACTCAAATATGGAAAATAAAAGCGCTCCAACCTTCAATCACTGAAAACTGAAACTTACTCTCTCATGTAGTCCAAATTAAACTGAGAATCTTATTTACAAAAATAAGGAATGAAGTTAGCAGGAATTTACTTGGCACGAATCAACTATGATTGAGTTATTACGAGCCAAGTGATTTTTCCAATATACATCAGCTACTTCATCATCAGGCCGGCCATCTCCATCCTTAACTTCTATATAAGGCTTGCTTTTTACACGATTGAGATCTTCATGGAGTCCATCCAACAAAAAAGCTAGGAGCTCCTATGAAGCAAAAGGAAAACATCAATTTCAATGTACAAGTGTAAATAATATACCCTTATGAACTCAAAGAAACTTTTACTAACTTGGGAATCATGCTGGTTGAAACCACTGAACTGCGGAGCAAATCTAGCAAGCTTTGACTTGAATGTTTTTGGTGCTACTGGAGTTGCTCCAGGGGACCATAACTTCCTCAAAAGATCACCGAATGCAATAGCAATTTCACCCTAATAAAATAGCGCTTTTTACTAAATAGAAAAACAAAGGAGATGCTTTGAGAGAAGATATTTTTTTAAAGGTCATTAATGATGGTATCATACATTCATGCCCAAGGGATTTTCAATGTTTATTTCTCTTCCATTATCTCCAAGAAAATAGTCAACAAGTTTGGGCGTGTGAACTAAGCACTGGAGAGCACTGTTCATGAAACAAGTATTGCCAAGATTTTGCAGTCCTGTCAACCCTAAAGAGCCAGCTTCACCAGATCTGCCACAAAAGGCCGAAAAATTCGTACGAAAGCAACTAGAGTTCACAATGCCAGGTGAACCATTCATTGTATGTGAAAAAGTGGCAGCCGAATGCGCCACAGGTAATACCATTTCATCCTTTTTCCCTTCCCTACATTTTATGGAATCTGAGAGCCCGTAAACTTGTAAGTCAAGTAGAATCTGTATCATGAAAAAAGAATTTCAGCGACAAAGCATTTACATCAAGCTATTCACCTTCCTATAAAATTGACATTTAAATTACAGACGCTTCACACAAGATAAGCTCAGATATCGATTTGGCATAAAAAGAGTAAAAACACTAAGTTGTTGATTCAAAATTTGCATATTAAAATAACAACTACAGGTATGAAGGCTCCACAAATACACTGAATCTATATGGTACAGTGATGATAGAATAGTAAAAAGAAAGAAATAAATTTCTCACTTACATCCTGATCTGACTGCCGTTGACAGTCGGTATAGATTCTATTTTGATCATTTATGAAAAGTAAGGTCGTTTGCCCAGAAAAGTCCCAGATTCGCAGCTGTACACTAGAAGAAGTTAGTAAAGCATTGAATTACAAAGATTCATACAGCCATAAACGAACACATCTAAAAGCTATTCTTACCAACTCAGACTCCATGCTGAATAATTTGCAGGCTCTTCTAAATAGCTCAGCTGCATTGTCCTAAGTATAAAGAGACGTCTCATATGAAAAAAGTATGTATTCCTGACAGAAATAATAAGAAATTGAAACACCACATTCATATCCTACCTAAGACCTTATTCTTTCCTGCAATGAATCAACTTTTGGGATATACCAAATTTCTAATACCAACCAATTATCATATTTCATTTGAAGTGCAAAAGATGACAAGGGGGACTTAAACAATACTTGGGCGTAAAAGATGGAGAGCAAAATAAGAGCACAACACAAACTTCTACAGGAATAGACGGCCAGTCTGTGACGTAGCACCAAAATTCAAGAGAATCGCTAACAGAGTTATACTAGTTTCTATTAGACACGAACCTTTTTGCTTATCCTCACTCCTAATGAACTTGTTTCTCGTTGAACAGAAAGCCGAAGTTGTAAAGGATAAACATCCCCAATATCGACTTCTCCTGTTGAAAAGCTTCGGCCATTCTTCAGTGCAGTTTTAGAATCACTATGCCTGCATAGAATGGTAACAAATAGCAAGAGATTAACACTATCTCTCAGCAGTGAACTTCTTAACTGTAAACATAGGCAGAAATGCTATCCGTCATAGTTCTAACGTAGTTGTCAAACCTAATGAAATTAGTCCATGTCCACACAAATTTATAGAGGTCACTAAATGCACACAACAAAATGAAAACCAAGACCAGAATCAAAACTATGGAAGATAACACATTTGAAATCAAATAATTTGCATCATGGCATTCACACATGTTTCAGTTCACAATCAGAAGAAAACCTAATTCACATTTTGGACCATTTACTCATACCATTTAAGAGCCTGTATCCACATTTCTCCCGGAACTAAGGCATAGTCCCTACCCGAGACCCCAACTCCATCACTTTCATTACTTTGCAGAGAATCATCTTCTCTCCTCAAAATAAAGAAGATATCCAAGTTGAAAAGATTGTTGATGATCTTCATAGGCCCCGCATAGGATGAACTGGGCGTTGCCAGAAAAGAAAGCCCTCTTTTCACACTCGACTCACTTACAATTGAATCTTGCGCGTCTTTCCACCACCTGAAGGAAAAACCGCTTGAGCAATCATATCCAAGATTGAGAGTTCGCTCTTTATACAAACACCCTTCAACGTATGAACCAGCGATTTAGTGTGGTTGGTGAGAGATCGTGGAAGCAAGAAAAATGAGAATTAAAATCTCACATTAATTCGGAAACCTCATCCAATCTCACCACCCCTTATCATTTTTCTCATTTCGGTCGTTGATTCCGCGGAAATTCTTGACAATAAATTGCGGGAAATGGAAGGGCGGAAACTCAAATAAAAGCAGAAAGACTTGGATAAAAGCTTAGGATGAAATTCAATCGAACTTTTAAGCAGTGAAATCTACCTGTATGGAACGAAGTAAACTCGCTGGTCATCATCCGAGTGGAGCACCTGCGTTGAATCCGGCAAATCGTCAGATGAACAGGCCATGGAGGAGAAGGAGAGGTAGAAAACAGAACGAGGATCTTCAAAGAAAACTTCGGGGAATGCAGATCACACGGGAAAGAGAGGGAGAGATTTGCAGAGAAACAAGTGGAGCTTCGGAAGCGAGGATGATGATTGAAGGAGCGAACGAAAAGATGTGGGAAACCGGAATTTGGACACAGACATAGATGCGAAGAAAAGACGTCTATATATGAAATAAATATTCAATTTAAAAAAAAATACTAGATCCAGTACATTGTATTTTATTAAATTAGTTATATGCTAGGATATAAAAATTGTAAATTTAAGAATTAACCTAAATTTAAAAATGAACAAAATGGAACCCTAGCAAAATCGTGTGTTGTAGAGGAGTAGGGCTTAATTGGATTGGCCACGAGCCAATTTGATTCGGTTTATCTTAAAATAAAGTTACAATTAGAACTCACGATTGTAGATTTTTAAAAGTACAACTAACAATTCTGATTTTATTCCGGTCTAATCCAGTTTTATTTTATATTTTTAAAAAAATTAAAATATAATAAAAATATATATTTTTATTATATATGAGTCGATTTTAAGTAAATGAACGAGTTTATTACTAATTTTGTAATTTATGTTGGATTTAATCAGTGTTTGTGTCAGATTTTACTCGATTTTAGAATTTTTATAACTACGGTTCCGGTTTCACAAATTTTTACTCCTAAAAATCAGCACAGACCCCATAAATCACGGTTTTTAAAAAATTAGAATTAATACTGGATTAAAACCGACGATTCTAATGTGATTTATGATTTCGGTTCAGTTTTGTCCACTCCTAAGACTTCGTGTTTCGACGGGGTGCATAATCATGTGCACAATCTTGACCTCTTTTAATTAATGAGAACCCAAACCAAAATCCGTCTTGAAATTTGCACTGATTTTAGATCATGTTGAGCATCGATTGGTTTAGTCTCGAGTTCAATTTTAACTCCTCGAATTAGTTAACCAACCTAACTCGAAAATTGTAAGTAATAATGACTTGAGTCGGTCGATTTTTTCAGTTTTCAAAATAAAATTTGAACATTTGGCAGTCCAAACCAACATCAACCCAAATTTATGTTTGGTTTCAATGCAGGCCGGTTATTTAATGGGTTGGGTTTGGGTTCGGTTTCTAGTTTTGTAGAAATCAACCTGCTGGGTAACTTGAAATTTGAATTATGTAAAAACAAACCGAACCATAGTTCAAGGCATTAAAAACTCCAAAATAAAGGAAAATGCATATAGTTCAAGAAATCAATAGACTCGATATTAGCAAAATTAAAAATGGTTCACAAATTGGAAACACTACATACGAAAAAAATATACATTACACAACTTCGGCATCGATAAGTTAGTAAAGAAAGGAGACCATAGAATATAAACCCGGCAAGAATAAGAGCTTCAAGCGATCAGTGGAAGCGTGAACCACCATCATAACCACGGCCACCAGGGTATGAACCTCTAGGGTCGTAAGGTCCACCGCCAACATATCGAGCCCCCTCACCATAACCAGAGTCATAGCTTTGGCGTGGTTCTCCAATGGCGGCCGAGGCTGGAACTCCACTGTAAGCATGAGGATCATTTGGTCTTATTCTGCCATTTGAGTAAGACTCCATTATGGATTTTTGGTATTGAACCTGTCGAGCTCGGGTTTCCATCCGAAGTAATTCTTCTCTGCGATTAGCATGTCTGGTTCGAAGGGCTGCTAGCTGTTCCTCGTACTGAATATTGATAGTCTTTATTTTCTGAATAATCAATGCCAAAGCAGAAACATTCATAAAAAAATCTCCAACAAGTCCAATGACATTCCAAAAATAAATTCTAAAACCAAATTTCCGAGATGAAATTCTATTCTGCAACCGGAATCACAGGAAGCAGATGAAGATGCACTTGTATACCAAACTAGAAGCTTATGACTCCGAGACAGTAAAAATTAAATAATGGCAAGAAATTACCTGCAAGAACCCTAAGTATGTCCAAAGATAGGTTTGTTTGAAAATCTAATGTTGTATCTGTCAACAATTTAGCTGCATTTTTCAATGCCACCACTTGTTCTTTTGAGTTAATGCCAAAAAAGGGTCAGAAGAAAATCAACTTTCGAGCAACAACTAACCTCCCGATGTCGAGCATTCTCGATATCCTCGGCATCATTTTGTTCCTTTGCCAGTTTCATGATTTCATCAAGGAATTTCTGCTCAAGACCATCAAAATTCTGCCAAGGGAGATTCTCTGCATAGCCAATTTCAATAGATTCACCGCGAGCTTGGGATCTAGGATCATTGTTGATTCCTTTCTCAACTACTAATTTTGGATCAGCCCTCTGACTTTGAAAGTAGGATCTTGCTGCATTACCGACATGACCTGAGTTAAAAGCAACAAAGATAACTATTCGAGTAGGCAAGAAACAAACGGGCAATCATGAGATGCATAAATCAATGCTTGCCTTCGTTGTACGGCTGAGATCCCATGTGATTTGCCACTTTTGATTCATCTCTTTCCCACCTCCACTGTTGCTCCTTTTTCGAACCACCGTATGGCTCCCTTTCAGGAGTGAAGGCTTCTAGCCGCTCTTGAAAAGGATCCGACTTATGTTCGACTGTCTGACCAGACATGTTATGCATCTGAGAAGTAGCGTATGCATTGACTCCTGAATCAGAATATAGACCATGTCCTCTCATTATAACGTAGTTAAGGTTGCTAGAACAAAGCTACCCCAACCCCACTGAAAACAAGGAGGCACACGAAGTCAACTCACTTTTATACTGTGTAGTATATCGAAAATTCATTAATCTTTAGAATCGATGCTAGAATTCGAAAAGCTTTTAACATTTTAGTTTCGAAGTATATCTGAAAACTAAATCACTCTCATATGAACATACAAATAATCAAACATGGAAAAATTCATGATTCTAACAAGCTGATAAAGGGTAAAAACAGACAGTTCAAGATTGAGAATGCGAAAAGGGGAAATCCTACGTCCGGCTGCTCTCGCAAATCGAAAAGGGGAAAGCCTAAAAAAACAACTTCCGGATTGGAAAACAGCACGGAGAGATTCAGCCAACAATGATAAAGAGTAAGAAATGGTTACCGAGTGGAAATTTCTGCAGCTAATGGGTAATTTTCCTTGTCCAAGAACTGAACCTGAAGCTCGAACCCTACTAAGTTTGTCGAGAATGAAATGGGTTCGTCTATTCGTTGATTTCCAGAATCGGACCATAAAGCGGGTCAACCAATCTTAGCCCAGAACAACGGACTCCGGCTCAGGAAAGTCTAGCCCACCAGCAACCCTTCTCCCTGCTCAGCTTATCCCTTCTTGCCGAGCCACCCCTCACTTTTTCCAGCTCACTCCATCCCTTTCGCAGGCTTAGGCTCAGCCCATCTTTTGCCTTCCCTCTTTTCGAATCGACTTTTCCTTCCGAATCATTTTTCCACCGGCCGGTCATCGGTGGCTGAAGAAGCATTGTTGGAGCTCGGAAAACCACATCTGTTACTAAAGTGCTGGTGTTTACATTCTTTACTGTTCTGGATTAAAATGTGGTTTTTTAGAAAGTTTTATATGAACTTTCGTGTTCACCTTTCTTATCCACCGGCTTATCACCTTCCCCCTCTCTGTTGCTACAATGGCGGTGGCGATTTTGGCGCTGTTGCTATCAATGCCGGTAGTTATCGCTGTAGCCGCCAATAGGAACAATGTGTACGGTCGGTTTCACCTTCGGAATAGCATTCGCTTCTAAGGACTCGTTTTACTATAATCAGCCTCTTCAGCTCTCGCCCTGCGACCGTCGTCTCTCCATGGCCTCGACCAACTCGCAGCTGGCTATTTTCAGATCTAGAGTGGATGAAATCTCTCTTCCCTCCATTAGCACTGCTAATTTCTTCCGGGTACTCCGTTCTAACTTTCAATTCGTACATTAAATCTGTCAGTAATATTTTGAACAATGCATGCAATCCAAGTTTCTAATCTTAAACTTCAAGTGTTTTCTGTTCACTTCGTGATCCCTTAAATCTACTTTCGTTGATCCTACAGTCAGGCTTTATATTTAGCTCAAAGATTCTTATTTTCCTTATTGTTTTTCTTCATGTTCCTCTTTCAAACCCCTGCCGATTTCTCCACTCAGTTACTTAGCTCTCTGTTTGATTTGAGATCGAGCTCTGAGGTTTTGATGAATCAACACTATCTTCAAATTGTACCTCTAGCCGGCAGAGCCTCGATTATGTTGATTAATTCATTGAGGTTTGTAATTTGTCACTGATTAAAATCTGGATGTCATTTTAATTGACTAAACTCACAAGATAATTTCTGATCACGCAGTACTAGGGTATGCTTAGATCTTCATAATACATCTTTGCTTTACTCTGGTAGAACATTGAATTGTAAGAATCAAGGGGGCTCGCCGGATTGCGGTTTGGCACGGAAAAGCATCTGGCTGTGCTGAGTTCCTGGTATGAAGTAGACAAACTTGATCAATATTCCCTCCACGGATTCTATTCCAAGCCTTCTAGCCATTGCTCTTGTATGTTTCAATCTTATGAGTTTTCTTCAATCTTATGGGTCGAATTTTCATGACTAATTAACCGATCTAAGTTTGCTAAACGTATCTCCATCGACAATATGATCGATCGCTCCACCTTCTTTGTCCGGAGATGTTGCTGAATGAAAGAGGAGCAATGAAAGAGGAGAAATTTAGACTTATATGGTTTCTCTCTGTCTCAGACGTAAATTATTAAATGTTTAAGGGTAAAATTCTAAAAAATAGAGGGTGATTAGTAAAATTTAACTTTATTTAGAACTCACGCTCTTCGGCGCGTGGTGATAACTGTACCCACAATCTAAATTAGATATGGCCTGTGCCCTGTGGGACGCAGCTCACGAAAGGTCATAGAAATTGAAACAGGTAATCACCGTTAACAGGCACAGTTTTCCGGTTATTCCGGTGACCGGCTTCCGACGTTCCCGCTCTCCGCCGCCAACAACTTAAACTGTACTCACTTTCAACCCGCTGGTCCGGTTACCTTCTCAATTAAAAAGGAGACAAAAAATAACGAAGAGGAAGAGGAATCCATCCAGCGAACGAGAAAAAAGAAGGCAGAGGAGTTCTCTGATCGGTGAAAGTTTCAGCGTTTTCCTTCGCCCTTACTACTTCATTTGGGAGAGAGAAAGAGAAAGTGGGTTTCGTTTCGAGAGAGATTAAGTTGTCTGACCTTCGAGGTAGTCCTTGCAGGCGGAGAGGGAGGGAGAAGGGGCAATAATAGAGAAGGCAGTGAGATTATTATATTCTTTTCTGTTTTTGCGAGATTTGGTTAAAGGAAAGTATTGGTTAGATTTTATGGAAATTGGGGAGTCTAGGGATCTTAACTAGGGTTCTAAGTTTTGGACAGGCTTCTTTTTTCTGTGTTGTGGGAAAATTGTGAAGCTCCGGGTTTAGATTTTTGGATAATCGAAATGATGTTTGGCAATGGTAATATGTCGGAATTTTAGCTCAGATTGACAAAATATAAGTTGGGGAGGAAAGAATGGACGTCGATTCATCTGCTGCGCCAAATTCCGATCACGATCCTGCTGTACAGAATCACTCTTCACCTTCATCTCCTGCGGCGATGGTGAGAGACCAGTTATGGGTGCAGCCTCAAGGCGGAGCTTCTTCACATTCCTTGGGGCCTGGATTGCAGGGTGCTGTAGGGCCAAGACTTGCGCCTACATATTCTGTAGTGAAGGCGATCATAGAGAAGAATGAGGACGGTGCCGGACACAGGTGCGGCCACACTCTGACGGCAGTTGGGCCTGTTGGAGAGGAGGGGACTCCTGGCTACATTGGGCCGAGGTTAATTTTATTTGGTGGCGCCACTGCGCTGGAGGGAAATTCTGCTGCTCCGGGCACTCCCTCAGCCGGAAGTGCTGGCATCCGTATGATTCATATCTCACCCTTTTAATTTGTTAAGCTTTTGGTCACAATTTGCATGGTAGAAGTTTCGATTCTTACATAAAAAAATCATTATATCTACTAGGATTTGGTTTTAGGCTTGATGCATTTCGTGATTTTCCCTGGAAATTTTGATGTGTAAGTAGTTCAGTGGCACCCTTGTGTTCTTGTTTTGTTCAAGTATTGGTGGTTGGATAGTTTAGTCAGCTTCCAAGTAATGCTTACCCGATTCTGCATCTTCTAAATTTTTTTCCAACTGAAACTAAGTAGAGCTGTTCTCTCAATGGGAAGTTTCAACTGAAGGATTCTACATATATTTGAGTTTCTATATAAATTAACATTCTATAATGACATATTTTCCTACTTCGTTGATTATATTATGATTTGAAAATTAGGAGAGAGTGATGGTTTTGTTATCCCGAAGAATTTAATGATTACAACATTTTTTTGCTGTTTTCTTCTTTCATTCTTGCCCTCATTTACTCTTTCTACTCCCCGTCTTCTCTTCTATTAACTAGAGTGATCGGATGACCATAACAACAAGTGGAAACATAGTATCCTTTTTTTCTTTTTTGTTGTTAACTGGGATTGTCTAAAATCTAGTTAGCCACCTTGGGTATTCTTTCCATAGCATGTTAGCTGAAAGTCCAGCTAGGGTAGATCTCATTGCTAAGAACATGATTGATAAGATTTTAGTTTATGTCATTTATCAATCCGTGGAAGAATTTCTCGTTTTTAGCTTTGATGTTTCATTTCTTCAAAGAATTTTGATGATTTTGAAAAACTTGGTTTGCAGGACTAGCTGGTGCCACCGCTGATGTGCATTGCTATGATGTTTTAACAAATAAATGGTCTAGGTTAGTATTAAACCAAGTTTTTAGCTACTTCCCTCTCTTCTTTTGAAAATTTACACTTATTGATGACAGAATCACACCATTTGGAGAACCACCTACCCCGAGAGCGGCACATGTGGCAACAGCTGTCGGAACTATGGTAGTTATTCAGGTTAGTAATTTGACTCAATTTCCTAGTAAGATCAAGGAATTACCATTTTTTTTGTATCAAACTTGATTACGAATTTCTAACCTGCCTTTTTCTAACGAAGGGTGGAATTGGCCCAGCTGGATTGTCTGCTGAGGATCTGCATGTTCTTGATCTCACCCAGCAGCGCCCAAGATGGCATAGGTTAGCATAGACTGCATAATATGGAATGCTTTGATATATTTTTTGTCTTAATTTGTTATGTGGATTCTGATTTTCTTGAAGAGTTGTGGTGCAAGGCCCTGGGCCCGGGCCACGTTATGGACATGTGATGGCTTTGGTTGGCCAAAGATATCTTATGGCAATTGGTGGTAATGATGGTAAGTAATCCAATATGTTCTCTCTTGATACTGTCAGTATCAAAGTTTTTTCGTGATGGTTGGTTCCTGAAAAATAATAATTTTTTTTGAAAATTATTCTATTTTTTCTAGGAAAGAGGCCTTTGGCTGATGTATGGGCTCTAGACACTGCAGCTAAACCTTATGAATGGCGGAAGTTGGAACCTGAAGGAGAGGGTCCTCCACCATGCATGTAAATCTTGCTATATATCTATACTTATCTCAGACAAAATTTGTACTTCAATAGTTGCTATTGAGTTCATTTAATATCTAGAATGATCTTTTTGAGAATTCTAAAATTTTAACCAAACTCGAGAGCGTTTGTGTGAAATATGGCTGCATTTTATGAAATGCAAAATACTCTAGATAAATTTGTTAACAGAGATTGTCAATACATTTTATTCTGTCGTCTCATGCTAGTGTTTTTTCCTCTAGTTGTTGGTTTACTGAAGTGCTTGGCCTTAAAAATTATTCTGTGTAAGTATTGCAGGAACTGAAAACATTTTTTTTTTAATTGGCAAAATTTTTGTTGTTGTTGTAGTGGAAAGCTGATAGTTTTCGAATTTTCAGTTCTCATACTCAAATTCATGGTTCTGGTGCTGTGTAATTAGGTATGCAACAGCAAGTGCACGTTCTGATGGTCTTCTTCTACTCTGTGGTGGGAGGGACGGAAACAGTGTGGTGAGTTTGGAATTCTTACCTCAAATATCTTGTGTAGTTGCTTAATCTTCTTCATTTATGACTTCCAATTTCTTGTGATAAAATATGAATTCAACTGAACTGAAGCCTCTTGCCCTTCCAATTTCATTGTGTTGACTATAATTAGGGAACTTGTCCATAAGGATGTTTTAATTATTTGTCTCTTTCTTTGTTGATGAGGATTTGAAGCTGATATTTGGACACCATATAGCCATCACAACATTAAGTTGTAAAAATACTGAGTTTTAGGGCGATCATGTTGTTGAAGAACAACCATTTCCTTCATGATACTCTTAAATATTTTTTTCTCAACCTATGAAAATGCTCCACTACTAACCTTGGGTATCTTTTGTGGTCGAGAAAGTAAGAGAGTAAATAATTATCTCCTGTCAATGGATGTAGAAAAATACGTAATATCTGGAAGAAACTTTCAAGCTATGATACATAGAGGCTTATTATATAAGGATTAAATAAGGATAAGTTGTGTATTATATAATGTGTTGGCAAAATTTAGTTTTTGTTAATTTATTTGAATTTAGTTTTGGGAAATTAGACTGAGTAACTGAGGGATATTATAGATGGGAAAGATGAATGTGGATGATGATCTTGAAGAAAAATGTGTTGCATACGATTAGTTGTGCAAAGTGGTGTCCAAGTCTAAAGTATAGAACTACATATTTGTGGTTAGGCTGTAGTTTTTAGTTCGTTAATAAAAGAGTAATGTTAATCAATCAATATCGTACACCAGGCAGCAAGCTTCTACTTGAAAAATAGAAATCATGCAGTTGGAAGTGAAGATAATACAGTACCATCAAGGCACCTTTATTTTTTGTTACTTTATGTAGTAATTCATTAGCATATATCTAGTAATTCATTAGCATATATGTATTGCCCACATTTTTTTTTTTTGTTGGTAACTCTTATGCGTGTAGCTTGGTGGTGTGCAGTTCTTTTGTACAGACATCATCTTTTGTACTATCATCATCGTTTTGTGTAAAGATCAAGTATATAAAGAATTAAAATAGAAGAAGATTAGAATTTAATGTTTTTTTCAAGTTCTCTACATAGTGGAATAGTTTATTGAGTTCTTCACTGTAAAAACTCCTCAAAATTGAGGCACACACCTTTCCACAACAGTTTTCAATATTTTTGTGAGCATCAGTTACATGGATTTCTTTGGAAGAAGGAATTTCAATCTTATATGTATGAGTTACTATTTTATGGAATGGTGACTCATGAATAAACATTCTAGAGACTATGTTTAAAGTTCAAGTGGATGATTTTAATTTTTCTTTATAAGCAGAATGTTACAGTGGGTATCTTGTAAAGTGTTGTGCTTAGGTTTGAGTTTTTGTTTCCACTTGTTCATAAAACCCCTCTTAGTCTCCTCAGTTGAACCTTTTGTAAACATCATTAATCCATTATCTATGGATATCACTTTTTCCTCTGATGTTTTATGCTCTCTGTGTGATCATTGCAGCCATTGGCTAGTGCTTATGGCCTTGCTAAACATAGAGATGGTAGATGGGAATGGGCAATAGCACCTGGAGTATCCCCTTCCTCAAGATATCAGCATGCAGCTGTAAGTGTTGATTCTTTTTATGTGCTGTGTATAATGTTGGAACTTCTGCTTGTAGAGTGGTTCAAGTACTGTTCTTGATTTTCTTTCAGGTTTTTGTAAATGCACGGCTTCATGTGTCTGGTGGGGCCCTTGGTGGTGGACGCATGGTAGAAGATTCGTCAAGTGTTGCAGGTGTTTATGCAACTCTTGGCATGTTTTTGCGGGTTAAAGTGCTGAGATGCATTAGCAGTTGTTAATTTTGTATTAGATACTCCAAATCCTTCATTTAGTCTCTGACAATTAATGAATTCAAACTAACAATATCTGCCTTTGATGAGTGTTGAGGTTGAATCAGAATTTTAGTATTTGTCAAAATATGATTCTCTTTTTTCATTGTCTTCTTTTTTTTTTTGTAAATTATGATCACTTAACTCATTGAAAAGAGAATGAAAAGATTTTATTTTTTTGTCCAATTGTCAAACCAGCCTCAAGTTGTAAGTCGCTACCTGGTTGTATTTTGATGGGATACTGCATCTCTCTTAGAAAAAAATTAAAGTTGACTTCATATGAAGCCTTCTTATAAATGTTAATGTTTTCACTGTGAAATCTTTTAGATGTTAATCTTCAGGCTTTAAGAGCTGGAATTACATTAACAGTTTATTTTCCTAGTTTTTTTCAGCTGGTCTTCTTCATCAGTGGTCTTTAAATTTTTTCTTCTTTTTAGGATGATTCGTATCCTATCTATTTAGACCTGAGGCAAAAAATACCAGTTGTTTAATTCATTTTTAGCTTTATTCTTCTGCTGCTGTTTCAAGAAGTCAACAAATCTTATGTCTTTCATTCGAAATTTTTTTGGCAATCCTCTCTCTCCTTGGCCTGGCTGGAAGAGTGATAAAATTATCATACATCAATACTGATTGCAGTGACAAACTATTAGAAGAAAACACTTACACAACCTATCCTGGCATAGGTCAAAACTAAATCCACAGTTTCTGTTATCATATCTAGATGTCTAGCCAACTTCTAGTTTCACTCCATGTCACACTTTTACTATGCTTTTTTTAGGTCTGGTCTTTTTTATACTTTTGCTGCCTGGTTTTAAAATTTTTGATAGTATTTATATTCTTCAAAAAACCTTCCTGATAGTTATCTTTTATAATTTCATATAAGAGATGTTTCATGTTTCATATAAGCCTTTTTAATTGATTAATCTTAGGTTTACTTTTTTAGCATATTATTTTATTGTACAAACTGAGTGTTTAACTGTAATTGATCTAGTTAGAGACTTTTAAAATATTACAAATTAAAATAATTATTTATAATACTTATTGTACTAATCATAGTTCGACATATCATAATATATGTTAAGAAAATAGGCTAAAAAGATAAACTTATTATTATTCTTTTAAGTGCCTTGATTCATAAATCTTACTAGTTTTGGCTTTTCTTCTGTTTGTAGTGTTGGATACTGCAGCAGGCGTGTGGTGTGATACAAAATCTGTTGTTACAAGTCCAAGGACTGGTCGGTATAGTGCTGATGCAGCTGGTGGAGATGCTGTAGTTGAGCTGACTAGACGTTGCAGACATGCTGCAGCTGCAGTTGGTGATCTGATTTACATTTATGGCGGTTTGCGTGGTGGTAAGAGCAATAGTTTATCTATATCTATTGCATACTATTGTGTTTCTATTTCATAAATTTTATCTTTTTAATTAGTCTCATATGTGTACATTGGCTTAAATGTTTTCATTTCCGACTATTACTTTTTTTTGCAATGAAAATCTAAGGTCCAAATTTTGTATTGGGTATGATGACAGAGTTAAGATGTTTTCCAAAAAGTGAGTGTTACATACTACTCTAAAAGACCGTAGTTAGATTATAAATGTTTTTTATCTCCATAATTTTTTTATAATGCCTTCTAGGAGAAAAAGTAGTTAAAAAATAGAATCTTGTTTCAGGTGATCATGTTTTCATTTTTACTGATCTGAAGACGATGTAGCTTGGTAATGCTACATTAGAAGATTCTAGAGAACGTAGCTTAGTAATACTTCTATTCTTTATGGTACAGGTGTGTTACTTGATGATCTTCTTGTTGCTGAAGATTTGGCGGCTGCTGAAACAACTCTTGCAGCTTCTCATGCAGCAGCAGCAGCTGCTTCATCTAATATACAAACTGGCACTCTTCCTTCCCGGGCTGAATTTAATGATGAAAGAGCAAGACAATCAATTCCTGAAACATCTCCTGATGGGGAAGTTGTACTGGCAAATCCAGTAGCGCCCCCTCTTAATGGTGACATGTATACAGACATAAGTACTGAAAATGCCATGCTTCAGGGGCCTCGGTAAGCTACTTTTTTTGCTTCATCATTCTGATCTAAGTTTCTGTTCTTATTTTTCTAGAGAGTCATATGGATTTCATTGCAGTCAGCCAAGCAAAGGAGTTGAATATTTGGTTGAAGCATCAGCTGCCGAAGCTGAGGCTATCAGTGCCACGTTTGCTGCAGCCAAAGCTCGACAAGTCAATGGGGAAGTTGAGCTTCCAGACCGGGATAGAGGTGCTGAGGCTACTCCTAGTGGAAAACCAACATCAAGCTTGATTAAGCCTGATACTTCTGTGTCTAACAACATCACCCCTACTGGAGTTCGACTGCATCACAGAGCTGTGAACATTTTAACTCACTCATCTCATTATATACATTATTTTGAAGTGATTTTGGCACCCCAACTAAATTCAACTCATGCATCAGGTAGTTGTTGCTGCTGAGACTAATGGAGCTTTAGGAGGCATGGTCAGACAGCTGTCGATCGATCAGTTTGAAAACGAAGGACGACGAGTTAGTTATGGAACTCCGGAGAATGCCACTGCCGCTAGGAAATTGTTGGATAGGCAAATGTCCATCAACAGTGTTCCCAAAAAGGTGGGATTACTTGATACTTTGACACCATTACTTTATACTGTGACACCATTTTAAGTGAACAATTGCCTTCTGCAGTTGATTGTACATGGAAAGATGTAAGGATATGATGTCTCTTGGTGCACTACAAAGTGCAAACATCTTATCTTGACTTCTCCCACTATTTATTTTTGGATAGGCAGTGAATTTTAAAGAGCTAATGTCAAAATTTTCAGGTGATAGCATATCTTTTGAAGCCTCGTGGTTGGAAACCTCCTGTTCGGCGACAATTTTTCTTGGATTGCAATGAAATAGCAGATCTTTGTGACAGTGCTGAGAGAATATTTTCAAGTGAACCAAGCGTTTTACAGCTTAAGGCTCCTATCAAAATATTTGGGGATTTGCATGGTCAATTTGGGGATCTCATGCGCCTTTTTGACGAGTATGGATCTCCTTCTACTGCTGGGGACATAGCGTAAGTATTTGAATCTTCCATCCTTTTTTTTAGCATTTCAATGGGATTTATTGTGAAACATTGTGTTTTTTAATGAATTTTGCATTCACATAATCATTTCAATGGGTTACCCGCACTGATTAGCAATATTGTAAAGAGCTTATTAAAAACTCTTAATAAGCACTTAAAGATGTTTCTAGATCACTTGGTGATTTTATAATACACTCATAACTCTTTGCTTCTCATTCTATGCACATAACTTCCTCTAATCTTTGAAACTAATTATAAATTATACTTTCACTAAGGAAACCTTCTCAAACCTGAAAAGTATCATAATAGGAATTTGAAACATGTGATAAATATTTATTCTATTTTTGGGGGCTAAATATAGTCTCATTAATTGTAACTGTTAAGAAAATGTGACTTGATATATAATATTTTATACTATGGAGATGCATTTTTTTTTATTGATAAATACATTTTTTTTCAACTTGACCACGTTCCTAGTCACTTGACATTAGCTTGTCAATATATCATTGTTGAATGTTTTTACTTTCGTTTTCTTTTGAAAACATAATGGCAATGATGATGTTTTGGATTTTGAGTTTATTCTGATAACCTGCTGTTTTGTTTCAAGTATTGTCAAGCTCTTTATCTCCTCTTGTTTTATTACTCGAGGATCTGAGCTCATACTTAATTTTTTTTTTTTTTGTGTTTTTTTTGTGACTGGCAATGATGATGTTTTGGATTTTGAGTTTATTCTGATAACCTGCTGTTTTGTTTCAAGTATTGTCAAGCTCTTTATCTCCTCTTGTTTTATTACTCGAGGATCTGAGCTCATACTTAATTTTTTTTTTTTTTGTGTTTTTTTTGTGACTGGCAATGATGATGTTTTGGATTTTGAGTTTATTCTGTCAACCTGCTGTTTTGTTTAAGTATTGTCAAGCTCTTTATCTCCCTTGTTTTATTACTCGAGGATCTGAGCACATACTTAATTTTTTTTTGTGTTTTTTCTGTGACTATCAGTTACATAGATTATCTATTCTTAGGAGATTATGTGGATAGAGGCCAACACAGCCTGGAAACCATCACACTCCTGCTTGCTTTAAAGGTTTCTCCTTTGGCTCAATTTATTTTTATGTAATGTTACATTTGGTGTCTGATAGTAAATCTGCCATGTTTAATATATGCTCAGGAGATAATGTTTAACATCATATTATCTCTCGCAGGTTGAATATTCCAAAAATGTACATTTAATTCGTGGTAACCATGAAGCTGCCGATATCAATGCCCTTTTTGGCTTCCGGATTGAGTGCATTGAGCGAATGGTACATTATCTCCATATGTGTCTAATTAATGTTCGTACTTTGTTGGAAAATCTGGCTTTAGTTGTGCTAATTTCATGGCTGGTCCAACAGGGAGAGAGAGATGGAATTTGGGCCTGGCATCGGATGAATCGCTTGTTTAATTGGCTTCCCCTAGCAGCTCTAATCGAAAAGAAAATCATTTGCATGCATGGCGGCATAGGTCGGTCTATAAATCATATCGAGCAAATGGAGAATCTACAACGGCCCATCACAATGGAAGCTGGCTCAATCGTGCTTATGGATTTATTATGGTTGGTCAATGAATTTTGCATTTCAAACCATTTTCCCAATTGATGGTTCATTAACGTGCTATTATTATTCTTCACAGGTCTGATCCTACAGAAAATGACAGCGTTGAAGGGCTGCGGCCCAATGCAAGAGGCCCAGGTTTGGTTACCTTTGGGGTGAGTAATATCCTTTATTTATTTATTTACTTTTTAAAAAGAAGATGCAAGAAAAAGGGGAAGAACCTTCCAGAAGTAATTATTATGGTAAAATAATTTATCTTCAATGATAAATTTTAAAAAAATTCTGAATAGTACAATACTTTTTAATAATTGTCCAAAAAAATTTGTAATTAGTTCTTTATAAAAATATAATAATAATAACTTTAGCGATGCAACCAGATAATGTAAAAAATTGCCAAAACATCTAATCTCAATATTAACTTTTTCTTTTTTAAATCTTTACGCTCTTTTGAAAATCTTAAGAAATGAGCTTTGAACAGTTTAGCATATGATAATATCTTTTAATTAATTTTTCATATCTTTGTTAATGAATCAATATTGTCTTAGTGACAAATTATTCAATGTTTTATAGGAAAGAGAATTCAATATAATATACAGTGATTGAGAAATGCTAATTCGTTTCAATGTAGTGTCTAATTATTTCTTTTGTTTTTTGAACGTTTAAATGAATATTAAAGTTAATTTTCTATCCTTAATTCATGGGTTACTGATGTTTTGCTTAATATAATTGCAAATTGGGATAAGTTTATGGGGATAATAATATAAACTTTCATCCTTGTTACTGGTTGATGTTTTTATCTTACTTTTCAAGTCATGGCCATCTGAAGAAGGTTTTTGCTCTTGCTTTTACTCGCAGCCTGACCGAGTAATGGAGTTCTGCCACAATAACGATCTCCAGTTGATCGTGCGAGCTCACGAGTGTGTCATGGATGGTTTTGAACGCTTTGCTCAGGGTCATCTTATTACGCTTTTCTCAGCCACCAACTATTGTGGTCTCTCTCTCTCTACTCTGACGAAATTTTCTTCAACATTTTGATGGGCTCTCAGTTATTTTTTTCTTTTGGGTGCATTCAGGTACTGCAAACAATGCTGGGGCAATTTTAGTTTTGGGTAGAGATCTTGTGGTTGTTCCTAAATTGATTCATCCTTTACCGCCTGCAATGTCATCACCAGAGGCCTCGCCAGAGCGCCACGCAGAAGATACTTGGATGCAGGTTATAATTCTTACGTGGCATTTCAAAAATGCGATTATTTTCAATAATCTTCGGCGATAAAGGCTTTTAATTCGCAGGAGTTGAATGCCAATCGACCTCCTACACCAACTAGAGGCCGCCCTCAAGTCCCGAATGATCGAGGCTCACTCGCATGGATATAGTCTAACACTTCCTATTTGTAATTGCCAATTTGGGGTCGCTTATTGCATTGTGCGGATCAGTGTCACTTTTTGCTGGAAATCGTCTGAACTCTGAATTCATCGTATGCGAAGGCTCAAATGGGAATTCATGATATTGTTCGAGTTGAGAAGAATGGCGCACTTTGTGCTTGAGGTTTGGTTCGGCCTGCCACGTGCAAGTAGAGTCTCGTTCGTTTATTTCTAAGCTTTTTTCTGTGGTGGGTATATTCACAATTTATCGTAATATCTTTGAAAAATCAGGTTTAGATTTATTTTTAGAATTTTTGGTCGAGGTTTGAGAAGAAGATGGTCTATTGCCTTCATTGGTGAAGGGATTTTGGAAGATAGAAATTCCTTGTAACATAGAGGTGTTGCTTTGTGTCGAACCGCCCATATTGTCTTGTTTTTTTTACCGGTCTAGTTTTTGAGGTTGAGGATTCATCCTCTTTTTCCACGTTTTTTTTATATATTAGGTTAGTCTTAAAATGTTATTTTTGGAGCTTGTTTCGCAATCCGAGCTTGATTTATGGTATGTTGAGCAACTATGATGTCTTGATTCTTTCGTATGAATGTCTGTTTTTCGGCGCATTTTAATTTCGTTGATTTGAATTGGACTAAATCATTGGAGGCGTTAGCAAGAGTTGAAAAACTTCGACTACATTAACTTGTTATTTTCGGTTGAAGATTTTTTGAGACGTTAGAACTCGGAAGAAGAAAATACAATATCATCTTGATTCTATCATAAATTTTTATTTGGTTGTATTAATTTTTTTAAATATTAAACTAAGAATCGAACGCATAGTCCGAATATGCTCCAAAAAAATTATGATCAAATGGTTCAGATCCATTTATCCAAAAAAACGGGACCAATCAGACAACTATCAGTCTTGGTAAGTCATCGTTGTTTTAATTTAATTTATCACAACGTAAAAATATAATTCTAAGTGTTTGTGATTTGCTCGAGGACGAGAGGTGGATGAAATCACGTGATTAATATTTTATGTTATGGGGTGACACTCTTTGATTACACAAAAAAAAATTGAACTTATTCTGTTCGTTTATTATTTTATGGTACAAAATAACAAAAGCATTAAAGACACACATTGCATAGCCCTAAAATGTCGTGACTAAATCTTACACAAAATCAAAAATAGTAATGTTTTTAATTGACGAGCCATTTTGAAACGCGTGAGCCCTTTGAACAGCTGTGTCGTCCGTTTGTCTGCATATTAGATATTTTAGAGAGAGAAAACAAGTTGTTTGTGTGGTACGAGATATTGCTTTAAAATGTAATCACTAAAATGAAATGTACCTGTCGCAATGTAATAATAAAAATATCGACCTCACGAAGATAAGTCAAATTTTTAATTTAAAGAATAAATTGCAAATTATTACAAAGAATAAGGTTTGATTTTTGTATCTATTTTCTATTCCTAAATTAAACAATTAATTAAACAATTAACTAATATTCTAAATTAAGCAGAAAAGTAAAATTTGAGAATTCGTAAGAATCTCAACTATGACTTTCAATAAATTGATTTACTTGAATTGACTTCGGCGGATGCTGTAGCATTAATCACAACATCAGTTTAGTTCCGGTCCGAACACTTAATAAATTGGGGCTGGCGTTGCCTCTATGGTTGGGTTTAAGAACAAGTTCGATTTAACCGCACTATGTTGGAATGAACATGATGAAAATACTCCTAGCTAAATCATGTCACTCGATCTAACCACCTAATGGTTTTAATACACGTCTTAACAACACGCAAGAGCGTATTGTCGTGTTGCCCTAAATAATATCAATGCAAAACAATAATTTCGTAAATAACACTTAGCAATCGCGCAAAGGTGTATTGTCGGGATTGCTCGAGAAATAATCACAGCAAAGCAAAGATATATAAGCTCTTATTAAAACGAGTTTTAAAAGATAGCATGCAATTTCATTAAGCAAATCAATGTATGAAAAATTCTAATTTTAATTCAAACAAAATAGTTCTACAATAACTATCAAAAGTTCATATAATTCACGAAAGTATAAACAAAAAGCAAAGTGAGAGAATTTTGGTCATCGCCGTCGAAAGTCGTTGGTCGCACAGCCTCGTTCCCTCGCTGTCGTGATCGCCGCCATGACCGTTCTTCAATTCTAGCACAATCAATCTGTGGTATTCTCGTTTCTTTATGTATAATGTGTGCAGCTCGAGCAGATTTGAGAAGCTGTTACGATTTGAAAGAAGATCTAGATCAGTTTGAAAAGAAGTTGAGATTAAGAAAGATTACAAAATCTCCAAAAATATTTTTGTTTCTAAATTTGAATTTGAATTTGAATTGATTCTTCCTTCTTTTTCGTGATTCTTACGGCTTATATCCACGTTAATCTTCTGCAATTGCATCGAAACAAAAATTCTGTGATAATAAAAATATATAAAATATCAAGCAAAATCACGAAAAACAGCGTCACTAATGCTATACGGAATATTGTGGCATCAATGCAGCATTATCCTTAAAAATTTAATTATTTTAATTAAATTATTACTGATTTTTAATAATTTGATAATTAAAATTACGTAATTATTAAATCTTTGGGAGACACCAAGTCAAAGCACCCTTTACAGTCAAAGCACCCTTTATAGAACAACTTCCAGAGTTGAAGAACAAGTGAACAACTATGTCGTTTAATTGTTGGAAAATGATCATCTATTTCCACCTTCTCTCCCTCTCTCTTCTTCCCAGTAAGTTGACTTGATTGTGTCGTCTGGCGCAACTTGCATTTGGGTGTCTTTCTTCTTCATCATTTAAGAGCCATCACCGTCTGTACTGAAACGTTCAGCTTCTTTACAGCTATATACTCCATTGAATCTTCATCGTTAATCTCAAAATGGAGGAGGAAGCCATTGAAGTTCCTTCTCATTTTCTCTGCCCCATTTCTCTGCAACTAATGAGGGATCCAGTTACAGTCTCCACCGGCATCACTTACGATCGGGGAAGCATCGAGAGATGGTTGTTTTCCGGCCGTAACCATTTTTGTCCGGTGACGAAGCAGCCTATTTTCGATTCAGATATGACCCCGAATCACACTCTCCGGCGATTGATTCAATCTTGGTGTTCGCTGAATGCCACTAATGGCGTCGAGAGAATCCCAACTCCGAAGTCCCAGCTTGACAGAGCACAGATCATGAAAATCCTTGAGGACGCCATTGAAGGTCCTAACGCAAAGCTCCAATGCATGAGAAAACTCAGATCCATTGCTTCAGAGAGCGAAAGAAATAGAGCCCAATTAGTCGCTGCAGGCGCATTAGAGTTTTTGGCTTCAGCAATGAAGGACGAGGAAGATGAAACTGTTGCAGGAGCAGCAATTGAGATTCTTTTCATCCTCGAATCCTCAGAAGAGCGTCTCAAAACCCTAGCGAACAAAGATTTCGATTTCATCGATTCGTTGGTTCGAGTTTTGAATATTGGAAGCACCCAATCTAGAGTCCACGCAATAATGTTGCTAAAATCAATCTTCAAACCGGCCGATCCGATCCAATCTGTGAGCGTAAACCAGCAACTCTTTGTCGAGACAGTTCGCATTATCCGCGACCAAATCTCCCGAAAAGTCTCAAAAAATGGTTTGAAATTGTTAATCGAGCTAAGTCCATGGGGGAGGAACCGAATCAAAGCAGTGGAAGGAGGAGCAGTAACGGCGGTCCTCGAGATTCTCCGTAACTCATCAGACAGAAGACTCTGCGAACTCTCGCTCACAGTTCTGGACAAGTTATGTGGCTGCGCAGAGGGTCGAGCTCAGCTAATCGACGGCGGCGGCGGCGGGTTGGCCGTCATCTCCCAGAAAATACTGAGGGTATCGAAGGCGGCGACGGAGCGAGGAGTGAGAATATTATCGTCCATAAGCAGGTTTTCTGCAAGCTCTAGGGTTTTGCAGGAGATGATGGAGGTCGGAGCGGTGACGAAGCTTTGCTTGGCGGTGGAAATGGAGGTGAGTTTGAAGACGAAAGAGAGGGCGAGAGAAATACTCCGATTACACTCTGGGGTTTGGAGAAATTCACCTTCTCTTCCTCCTCGTTTCATTTCTTCCTTTCCATCGTAATCTTACAAAAATAAATCTTTTTTCGGTTCAAAATTTGCATGTATAATCAATTGTCGACCTTCTAAGTGTTTTTAATATTGTCTTTAAGAGTGAGCACCGACTGATCCGATTCAATTTTACCCGGATACAAAACTAGAATCGAAATTCACAGTTATGAATTTTAGATTTATATCAGGTTTTCATTAGAGTTTGTGTCGAATTTTATTCGATTTTAGAATTTTGTTTGACCCACGATTTCGGTTTCATGACTTTTTATTCTTAAAGACCGAAACCGACCAATAAATCATCGTTTTTTAAAAAATGAGACCAAAACCAGATTAAAATTGTCGTTTTCGGTCATATTCATGATCCCAGTTCGATTTTGGTTTCACGGTTGTGTTTTGGTTTGAAAAGAAAGTATTACTTATAAATTTGTTTTATTCTCATTTTACGATGTAATCTCTTTTTAGGTTTGTTTGTTACACATTCAGATCTTATTTTAAATTTTATTTTCTACGTAAACTCATATCAATTAAAGTCGTAAACTCTTATTTTGATTTTCAAACAATAAATTATTTTTACTTTCGCTCATTTTATACAAAAAATAAAAATTCACGTAAATTCAGCATCAATCGACGTGCATAATTAATCTTTATACCAAAAGGCGAAATCTCTCACTTCCAGGGCTCTCACACCCCGACCCGACAGTATGTGAGAGAGTTAATCACAGTGACCCAGTGACCCAGAGATGAAAGACTTTAACCTGATGTCTCAATGAGCTACAACAATATTGAAGGTAACAATTCTCGTACTAAGATAGCGCATGCGTCAAATCTAAACTTTTTATATTAAATTTATCATATTTGAACGTGCATAATTAATCTTAGTAAGTAGACAGGTGACAAAAGTCTCGAATTTGACTATTTATTCCCTTAAACAACTCAATGGTACTCTTAATACTTTTAATATATAGTTGTACAAATGTCGAAGCTGTATTATTTACATTTTTCTCACACATTAAACTATATTATATATAGTTATCATGTGACATTGCAGAGTCAAACATTCAACAAGCTTAGCTGTGCATATGATTTCATTAAATTTAGATGGGAAACAGCTTCACATATGACATAACCCTTCTCTTTTTTTTTATTTGGTTTATACATTTTAATGAATTAGTCATAATGTTTTAGAATCGAGTTTCAAATTGATGCCATGAAACGATTACAAATGTCGATTTCGGGTCAAGGGTTTAGTAGTCAAACTGCAATACATCAAACACGAGTTAGTCAAGAATCGATGAACGCTCCACTTTGAAATATAAGTTTAGAAATATCTTTTAATATTTAATTATTATTACTATCTCTTAAATAATTATGATAATTAGATTAATGTGCGGATAAATTTAAAAATAAATCCCTAATTGAGTATTTTAAAAACCCTTTTCATTATGTGAAGATATGGTACCAAAAGCCCAAACCAATTATCCCATTTTCATTATGAACCCTTTTAATTTCTATAGGCCCGTTACTTATAATTAGGTAACATTTAGAGATCCCTAAGAATTAATCAATGATAATTATTATAATTAATTATAAATGTGTAATTTATTATGTTTATTTATTTCACCTATTATTATTTGACACGCCGCCAAATTTACAATTTAACTTAACTTCATCACATGTGTGGACATTTTTATTCAATCTAATAATAATCTTCGAGCGATGTCTTATGTTTCGATTCGCTAAAAAATGGTATATATGAACTCTTAGAACTTTCCATAGTTTTAATGAGCAACCTATCGTTGTGCTTTTATTAACTGTTTTGCTAATTTTGTTTATAACTCAAGTATGCAGTTCTTTAATCTTTGTCGCTTTTTGTTAATTTTGGCTCGTCTAAGAGTTTCTACTTTCTAATTTGCGCAATTTACTAATCATGTACAGCTTGAAACTTCATTCTTGTAAAAGTTGAAAAGAAAAGGTCGATGAAGGACAAAATCAATGAAAACGATTAGAAAAAAAGTGCAATTATGATTATGATTTCAATAGATAAATTGATATTTACCTCTCGTATATAATGTAGGATCTCAGACGCAACTATTCTTACTGAAACCAATTTGTGATAGTAGATATACATACTCTAGTCTTATAGTGCATGCAACGCTCCAAGCGCTCACGACATTCGATTGTGACTTGGCTCTCCAAGCCTCCGCTACGAAACAATTGCTGTCACATTGCTAACAATTTCTCCAATATTGTCTTCCACGAGAATTGAATTTGTGACTTTAGCTCTCATATCATTTGTAGGACCTCGGGCGCAATCATTCATATCAAAATAAATTGGTGATCGTAAATGCGCATACTCTAACCTTATAGTGCATCCAGTACTCTAAGTACCTATGACATTCAATTATGACTCGTTCTTCCAAATTTCTGTCACAAGACAATCAATGTCATGTGACCAACATATAATTATTGGTTGAATTCATTTTTATAATTTTGTGCATACCAAAGGCAACTCTTGATGTGAATACATACATAGCACTAGTAAATTGATAATGAAACATGATGATATAGGACATCCCAATGTCTATCCATTGGACTTAGCCACTATTTGCAATAATTGCAATGTCCCAACACATTCATCATGTGTGTTTTGAGATTTCGGCTCAATTTTCTCACCCCTTTTCTTTTTCTTGGCTGCAAAACACAAATCATCCTCACACTCTCCACATTATGTGGGTGTAAATATAATTGAATTTTTTTTTCTCGTTTGAGTTAATTATTGTTTTTATTTTATTTCTCATTATAAATTATTTTAAAAATTTTAATTTATATAATAAATAAAATAAAAATAATATTACGCTTACACTCTGCATTATTTGATTTAATAGTGTTTTGTTGGAGAAAATGATGAATTTATTGTAATTATTTGTGGATTATTTATTAATTCCGTTAATTAGTTATTTTGACATATTAGTAAACATTCATTAGCCCGTGTGATAATTTCGTTTGAAAGATTTTTAATCGATGGTTTTCGTTCTTGTCTATGTGCCGACACAACAAAATGTTGTAATAGTTGGACAAGTCACTTGGAAAGTTGATCATACTTAGTTTTGATGTTAATTGCTAACAAGTGTAATTAATGCAACCCTAATAATTAACAATTGAACATAGATTTCCCCTTCCCTACTTTGATTTCTTTGGATATAAGAATTTGCCAATGATTTTATTTCAAAAGAAGATCTAATTTTCAAATAAAAAAATGACCAAATTTGTGGAAAAATATGGGAGAAAAATCCAAAATAAAGGATTTAGGGGAGGTGGAAAGAGGGATATTTGTTGTTATTGTCAATATTCTCAAGCCCCTTTTTTGTCACTTCCTAACATGCACCCCAATCCAAAATCAATACCAAAGATTCAACCTTTTTCCATTACAATTGGGCCTAAAACTAAAAAAGAATTAAAATTTAAATAAAAATATTGGAAAAAAAAGAAAAATTGGCAAGATGGTACATAGTTGGACACACAAAGGAATTGACTTTCGTTGGCTTGATGGGTCATTTCCCATCCCACTTTCCATTTTATCTACTCTTCATTTGGTCAATGAGAATGCCCTTTTAACTTCCATATTGCTTTTGGTTTACTCTTAGGGTTTAGACATTCTCCCCCTCCCTATATTAGTGTAGTAATGTTTGTCTCGAGTTATCATCCTATTCATTAACCTACACGCGATGATGCAATCAATAACGTACGATCAAATAAGTGATTCAGTTGTGTCATCAGTTTATTCGCTAAATCAATGCAAGTATAATTGCCGATCTCTTTTCTAGTGATTTCAAACTCTAATGAGATCGAAGTGTTTGAAATAACATCAGAAATCATCGCTAAAACACCCATTAAAACAAGATACCTGCAAATAAGCAATTTTAATTCTACCCGTAATTGAAATGTAATTACAAAATTAGTTCAGCGCCACTTTTAGAAGCCACAAAACAACATCAAGACGGTCTAACTAACGAATTTCTTTCGGCGAAGAACAATTTAAGGAAGAAAAGAAAGCGAAAAAGGGATAAATTGATGGAGTTGGGTGGTGGATGAGGGGAGAAAAGCACTAACGTAAAGCAAATGAGTAGAGGACAAAATAGGAAAGGATTAGAAGACAAACGAGTGTGTTTTTTGGCGAAGAGGCTAACTTATAGCACAAAATTACACTCTCAATATATTAAAACACAAATATAATTATTAATTATTGTTATATTTCATGGAAAAAGACATAAATATCCACGCAAGTCTCTGTTGTGGGCAGAAGACATGGAATTCTGAGCTTGTTTCAGAGGAGAACTCACGTGATGGAATCATTATACTACGCTCTTTGTTTGAGTAAATCACACCCTTTTTTACACTAAACACCCCCTGCATTTTGCCTAGAAAGAATCACTCCTTGTAATATTCCAATGCCATCCTGGCCGTCCATTTGGAATCTTTTCTCTCTCATCTCTCGAACTAGAGAGAGAGAGAGATGGGTCATGTGTCTCCAACTAGAGCTCCTTCTTTTGATGAACATTATTATTTTATTTTATTTATTTACTATTGTTTTTTTTTTTGGGCTTTCAAAAGAATTAAGCAAAATAAATAAATAAATAAAATGAGCCCTAGTCTAGCTCTAGCTACCTTTTTAGACCGTTTGAACAGATCTTGCCCGTTGAAAATCCCATCAACGGCTGCAAATTCTCTATATCAATAGTAATCACCTACCCACCAATCCCATGTGCATTCCAATCCTCGAATTAGTTTATCAAACAAAAAACCATTTTCTTTAAATTTAATTACAATAATAAATTAAATAATGATGATTATGTTCTATATATTTAGGTTTGGACATTGTCTGTAATAATAAATTCCAATAATTTAATTATTAATTTCCTCCTAATTTTGATTAAATTTAGGATTGTATATTGTTATTTTTATTTCATTTTTTATATATTTTGTGGTTATGGGCTCAACGCAAGCATTTATGTGCCTAGAGCAAATCAAATTTATTATATAGTTTTTTATTCATATAAAAATAGATAATGGCAATTAATGCAACATAACATGTGGATAATTCATTCCGCATTGAATATTCTTTTTTAATTCCTCCAAACAAAAACAAAAATCCCCCTTCCGACACGTGTCCTCAGCCGGTGGCAAAGTTTCGTAATTTAGTTGGACTAGTGAGGGTAAATGTAAAAATGACGTCACTAAGACAGAAGACCGCAGTATTCACAATCCAATAAATGTGTCCCACCACTTGTCGGACCCAAATCAACTACTGATATATATCTCTCTTTGAAACCGACAAAAGTAGCACACAGTGGTATATTCGTATTTTACTACGAATCAGAGGCTAGTTCTGCAATCTTTCTTCTCCTTACTTTTTAGTAGCTCCTTCCAAGCTCTTAGTCGTTTCAGTAGAGGAGAGAATTGAATCCCTTTGGAACCAAGTGGAAGTTAAATCGATCCCAAGCAGAGGAACTACTGGGTATCTCGTCGATCTACTTTTTAATCAGCGCCAGTAGTGAGGGAGAGAATCGAGGTTTTCGAAAGATTTTTGGCGATTTTGTTCCGTGCTGTTTTTGGATTTCGCTTTTGAAGTTTTTGTTTACTTGGGTTTCTTAGTAGGGAGGTGAGAAATGGAGAGGATTGTTGCTGGCTACAAGCTTCGAGCTTGTGGAATAGTGTAGGGGGTCCGGGGGGTTTGGATTGCGTTGCGATTGGCTTTGCTAGTCTTCGTTAGTAGTGTTTTTCTTGCCGGAGCATGGCCTGCCGGAGAATGATCGCCGGAAACTTGGATCCTGGGATGAAAAAGTGGGGTGGTTTGAGGACGAAGCAGGCGGGTAGAGCATCTTGCCGTGGAAGTTAGACTGCGGAAACTAAAGTCTTTTTTTAAAAAAATGTGCTGTCTCCGGCGCTAATCTGCTTTCATCTCTTTCTCTCTTTCTCTCCCTTGCTCTCGATATTTCTCCTGCTGCGTATGCCAGTCAGATTTCATCTAGTTCTTCCTGAAAGTCGCGATATCTGAGTTGTGAAGCTGATTCCATGGGGATTCTGCTGAAACATGCGCTGAAAGGCATATGTAACTTGAATCAGTGGTCTTATGCTGTATTCTGGAAGATCGGCTACCAAAATCCTGAGTAAGTGTAGTGCAGTTTAGCGTGACGAGATGATTGTTATTTTTTCTTCTTCTGGCGTGTTAGCTATTTTTCGTTCTTGAGCGATTTTTACCCTGCTGGCTTTCTTTTATTATTGTAGGAGTATGTTGCAGCTTTTCTGATGAATTTTGCTGAAATATTGAAGCAGAAAACAGCTCTGTTCTTTTTTTTTTCAAAGTTCTCGAATAATGAAAATTAACATTTGCTGATAAAGAAGAAACAGCTCTGTTTTTTTTTCGAAGTTCTCGAATAATGAAAATTAACATTTGCTGATAAAGAAGAAAACTTTTCGTCAAAATCATTAACTTTTTACCTTTCTTGATTTTCTACGCTTAGTTAATGTCTGGTATAGACTATAGACTGTGTCGTATACTCATTCTATATTTGATTGGTCGGCAGCTCATCGTGAATCTGGAGTCTACTATTTTGGATGGATCCGTTTTGTTTTACCAATCGAAGTGAAAAGTAGATCTATGAATATTGACAGACATGAAATTTACTTGACTTATTTATCTATGTTTGGATGTTGTACTTTTGATTTCATGTCTATGGAAATATATTGATTTATTACTTCTACTTGCTTGGGCTTGGTTGCTGAGAAACATAAATAAATGTTTTGAATTTATTCTTTCTTTTTTTACTGAAACATTCCCACTTTCTGTTCAGGCTTCTTATTTGGGAAGAATGTTATTATGAAGCCTTGCCCTCTTCTTCATCTGCTGGGCTTGAACGTGCTAAATTACCCGTTGGAGGATGGGAAAGGCATAGACTTTCTGATGAAAAAGGATCTACTCAATTTGGGGTTGAATCTGAGGACAAACTTTGTTTGCTGATCAACAGAATGATGTTGAATAATCAAATCAATTTGGTAGGAGAAGGGTAAGTTATTACTATTATTCTTTTGTTTTCATCTGTTTCTTGTTCAAACCCACTCGATTCAGGACAACATTATGGAATCTCAGGATAGTTGGGCGAGCTGCATTTTCGGAAAATCACCTATGGATTCTTTCGAGAAGTTACAATAGAAACACCCATCCTCCAGAGGTATATATTTTAAGAACTCGGCAGCTGCAAATCTTCAATCGTCATGAAATATGAAAGCTATTCGAATCAATATGAATAAACAGTTCTGCCAAAGAGTATGAATTACTTAAATCTTTGATTAATTCCTGAAAGTTAATTTAGCTTGTATATGCTTTGAGATTGAATAATGATGAGAAATGAAACTTTGCTGTTTGTCGGTTATGTTTGTACTAACTTTCATGCTGATAGGACCCTCTTCTATCAAAGATGAAATACCAAGAACCAATCAAGAAAAAAAAAGATAAAGAAGAAGAAAACAATTGATTACAAAATAACAAACATACAAGCAATTAGAATGGCGACTCCCAATCCCCTAGATAACCCTATGTTTGATAATCCTTCCAAAACACAAGCCTAACATATGTATTCTAACTCTAACATATGCCTATTTGTTTAACAAATAAGTAACATAATTGAAAAAGGCTTCATGTGCTCGAATTGGTTGAGGCATTATCACATTCACACTACTTGTGCCGAAGGCTGAAAAAAAAAACCTTTTTGGTATTAGTTATTGAATTTGCTAACTAGTTTTTTGTCTCTTTTCTTTGGAAACTCAGGTTCTAAATGAGTTGCATCTTCAATTTTCGTCAGGAATGCAGGTCTGATATATGACTATTCTTCTTTAGCTGCAACTATATATCATGTTCTTCATTGTGATTTTAAATTTTGTACAGACAGTTGCAGTTATTCCTGTTTTTCCCCATGGAGTTATTCAGCTCGGCTCTTCTCTTGCTGTAAGATCTGCCTCAAAGTTGTCTTTTTTCTATATTGATGTCTTTAATAAACAAAAACTATTGATTTTCATGTTGTCTTTCCAAGTTTGGTCCATTGAAATGGTGGATTTGCTTCGCAGATCATGGAGAACATTGGATTTATTAATGATGTGAAGAATCTGATACTGGATTTAGGGAGTATTACCGGGGCTCTTTTACCTGAAAACTATGCAACAAAAGACCTTGAAAAGGAATTTTGTGGACCCGTTGCTCATAAAATTCCTAACCGATCTGCAGAGGTGTTGAAATTCTTCAGTGGAGTTGATGGCTACAACCGACAAGGCCATTCATCTCAGGTTTCAGAGCTTATTGGTCATAATCAAAATGGGTTGTCTTCGAAATTTGATTATCTTAACCTGCCTACTTCATCTCACAACTATTGCGACTCAAGAATTACTCCAGCAAATCATACAAACCTCATGGTGCATGAGGAATGGTCAAATCTGCAGACTTCTTTTGATTCTCAAGCTGATTTCCTGCCTGGTTCTGGTCAATCAATTCTCCATGGTTATAACAATCCAAGTGCTCCAAATTGTGTTAACTTATCTCAACTGAGGATAAGTGGAGGCAGAGTTCTTCAAGACAATAAAGAAAGAAGTGAGTTACACGACACAATCGATGGTCATTTAAATACACCAAGGTCAGCTGGAATTCAGATGCAGAATTCCAATGGTGATCAATTAAGGATAGACGATGTTTCTTTTGAATCTCTAAATGGGGAGTTGATTCAGCCAGACAAGGGCAAGCATAAACTCGAAAGTGGGAATCAGAATTCAGGTCTCCAAGAATTTAATACGTATGGAGATGACTTGTTTGATGTTTTGGGCGCAGAATTGAAAAATAAACTGCTTAACGAAAACTTTTTGAGCCCCCAGAATTTTGGTGAGGATAATTCTCTGCCATATGACATGTTCGATTCTGGTGGGATTTCTGATGATATTCATTCGTCAAGGGACGGGTATTCTGATGATCTTTTAGATGCTGTGGTCTCTGGAGGATGTTTTCCAACGAAGCAAAGCTCAGATGATAATGGTTCTGAAAGAACAACCTTAACAAAGATAAGTACTTCTTCTCTCTCACACAGTTGGGCCAGTTTGGCAGATAAGCTGCAAAGAAAGCACTTTGAACCTCCTAAGCCGATATTCAGCTCTGGAACTTTGGATTCTTGGTCTTCTAAATCCGGGTCTGGAAAAAACGACGTGGGAAATTGTTCTCAGTCAAACTCTGTTTATGGTTCACAAATTAGTTCTTGGGTTGAACAAGGGAGTAGTGTGAAGGAGGATAATAGTGAATCTACGGCATATTCTAAGAGGCCGAATGAAGCGAACAAATTGAATCGAAAAAGACTTAAACCTGGAGAGAATCCTAGACCCAGGCCGAAAGATCGCCAAATGTTTCAAGATCGGTTGAAGGAACTAAGAGAAATCGTGCCAAATGGAGCAAAAGTACTGTCTTTTTTCATTACAATTCTCTCCTCTCTCTGGATTTGTTATGTTCTAACTTCTTTACTTTAATCAACAGTGTAGCATCGATGCGTTACTCGAGGGTACAATCAAACACATGCTTTTCTTGCAAAGTGTCGCTAAGCATGCAGACAAGCTTAAACAAACTGAAGAATCTAGGGTATGGTTGATATCTTCTTCCTTATTTTCCTCGTGTCTTAGGATTTTTGTTGACCTCTTGTTCTTTCCCTTGCATATAAGATTATTAGTGAAGAAGGTGGGCTGCTTCTGAAAGATAACCTAGAGGGTGGTGCCACGTGGGCTTTTGAGGTTGGGTCTGAGTCTATGGTGTGCCCAATCATAGTCAAGGATCTGAATCCACCGCGTCAGATGCTCGTTGAGGTATCATTAAGCAAACTAACTATATTGGATCTGTCTGATTTTTTGGTTGTATTTCTTTAACACTTTTCCATCATTTTGATAGATGCTATGTGAAGATAGAGGGTATTTCCTCGAAATAGCGGATTTAATCCGAGGATTGGGTTTGACCATCTTAAAGGGCGTGATGGAGAGTCGGAGCGATAAGATATGGGCGCGTTTTTCTGTAGAGGTAATTCTTTCATTGGCTTTCAAAGATTAAAAGCTGATAAAAGTAAAAGTTTCATTCTTTGAAAAAAACAAGGTTGTGCTTTGAATAAACTAGCATGGCTAAGATATGTTGATTTTGTACTCGGTGGATTTTATCGTCTTTTTTCTTACACGCATGCAGGCAAACCGGGACGTGACGAGGATGGAAATATTCATGTCGCTCGTTCATCTTTTGGAGCAAACTATAAAAGGCGGCGGAGGTTGTTTGGCGGATGCAGTAGACATAGGCCATTTAATGGTCCACAATTCCTTTCCGCAAACCGCACCGATTCCTGCAACCGGCCGGTTGAATGATCAGCAGTGAGCGCCCAAAATTGCGTTGAGAGCAGAGCGAGCTTGGTTTCTCGCCTGCCATGACTGACACGTTTTGATTCCAAGTATTCTAACATCAGCTGACTGTTAACGTGAAACCATCCAATTTGTTTGATGAAATTTCCTAAATTTGTGTTGAAATTTTCACAAAATGCATTTGAATGGGTGGTGTTTGTGATGTGTTTGTTTAGACATTCATATGAAGAATCCTTGAACTTTTAACTTCATTCATGAAACCCACAAATTTCTAAAGCTGTAGGCTATTTCTGGCATTAAAACCCGAGAACAAAACTCGACGCATACTCGGTTCTAAACCTTACCCAAATTCTAATGAACAAGAGGTGGTGCATACTCTTGTTCGGATTCCATTTGCTATTGCTTCTTTCGACTCAATTTGTGCTTCCCTGGATGGCTTTTTCGCCATGTCTAACTCGCCGCCTCGGATCTTCGTAGGATAAGCCTAAGCAAACTAATCATTGTAAAGAGAAAATTGATTAGGATAATCTTACAACAAAAAAAAAAAAAAAAAAAANTGAGGGTTTTTTTTCATTTGTTTTAATTAATCATATTTTAATTTAAATTATTAAAATAATATGTATTTTAATTTATCGATATATATAATGAAATCATCGATAGATTATTATAAATTTAAGGACCCAATATTTATTGCGTGGCAGGTAATGTTGTCACGACATTAAATATATATAATGAGAAGAAAAATAGAAGGGGGAGGAAACTTCCATCGAAATCGAAAATCCGCTGCGTCTGCCTCGGCCACCATCTTCGCGGCCGCGGGCACAAAGTCCCGTCCTTGGTTTCCGTTGCTGAGGAGCCATGGCTGACCCTTCTAGACCAGTCACTGGCTACCCTGCCTACTCCAATGCCTGCCCTCCTCCTCCTCCTCACCACGCCTACCCTTACACCGCCAACACCAACCCCAATCCTTACTTCTACGCTCCGGCTCCCCCTCGCCGCTCCTTTCTCCGCTCTCTCATCGCCGGATTCATCGTCTTCTTCGTCCTCGTCGCCATCGTTCTCTTCATTGTCTGGCTCGTCCTCCGCCCCCACGTCCCCGACTTCCGGGTCGACTCTTTCCAAGTCTCTAATTTCTCCTTGGCCTCCCAGTCCTTGTCTGCCAATTGGGTCGTCGGTTTATCCGTTTACAATCCCAACAAGAAGATGTCCTTGTCTTACGACGACGTTCAGCCCTCTCTCTTCTACCAGTCTGAGTTCCTCTCTGTCTCCCGGATCGCCTCGTTTTCCCAAGGGAAAATGAATCAGACGGCCTTGACTGCCTCTTTCTCGCTGAGCAATTCCTACGTCGATGGATGGGTCGTCAACGGCATCAATCGGGAACAGGCTCGAGGTACGGTGAGCTTCAACGTGAAGATTCTGGCCCGGGTAGGGTTCCGAGCCGGTGGGTGGAGGACGAGAAGGCGGTTGCTGAGGGTTTTGTGTGAGAATCTTCCCGTCGGGCTTTCGTCTTCCAATAGCAGCGGGTCGGGTAAACTAGTGGGCGGGTCAAAGGAGTGCCAAGTCGGTGTCTAGGTAATCCGGGTCACTTTTTTTCCCTCTGCTTTTAGCCCTTCTGAATGAGATCTGATCTCTTATGAGATATTGAAGTTTTTGTATATCCACAGATGACTGTTTTTTTTTCAATTACTGGATTGGTTTGTTTGAAACTCAATCTTTTTCCATGTCTGCATTTCTTATTTGAGATTATGTTTTCTAACAGATGTTTGTTGTAGAATTCTAGGAATAATCGAAGCTTGGGTTAGGAATATGTTCAGTTTAGCAGCTGGAATTTATTTTGATTTAAAGCATATGAAACTGCTGTTCATTTTGCTCTCTGTTTTCGATTTGATCAATCCTGATCCATTTGTTTCCTCTTACGTTGTCTGATTGAGCAAGAACTGTTTCTTTTCTCTATTGCTGTTTGGTGTTCGTTTAGTTTAGAAACATCAATTCCATCCCGTTATGAATCATCTTCACTCGTAGAATATGATTTTCAAGAAATGCTGTGATTTCTTTTTGCGAAAAATGAGTCTTGTTTTCTCCATCAGAGTGGATAATCTTCAGTTTTTTGTTTAGTTTGTGGATTGGCTCAGTGAGCCGATCGATTGCTTGTACTAGATAGCGATGGAAACTTGGATTATGAACAGATTCATGAAATGTGTTAGCAGTTTCCAAGGATTGTTCTTATTTCCTTGCTCGGTCTAGCCGGCGTTGCTGTGTTTCTCGTCTGGACCATTCTCTGTCCATCTAAGCCACATTTCGTCCTCCAAAACGTCAATGTTCGCACCTTCGACTTCTTTTCGTCCCCAGCCAATCTTCTCAACGTCGCCATGGACATCACCCTCGCTGCTCGGAAGTCGGAACCCAAATGAGCACATTGGGATTTACTATCACAAAATGGATATCTACGCTTCCTACCCAGGCCAACAAGTGGCGGCTTTCACTCTGTCGCCGTTGACGTACCAAGCTCTACCTCAGATTTAATTTTTTTTTTTACTGGGTATTGGATTTCCTTCCAAATAGGCTACCGAAAAACTCGAGGAAACTACAGAAACTTGGAATTTTGAGGTTTTCATGTTACAATTCAATTGTTTTGAGAAGAATATGATATGTTTTCGAATTGATCTCTTTTTCGGTTCTTGAGCTCCCATATCTGTGCTGTGGAAAGCTGGCTTCATCTACGAATAGCTGTTCAAAATTTTAATTTAGGGTTTCTGTTGTGTTCAAATTTACTTCGGACAAAAGTAATGGTGATGATTCAGATGATATTATTTTCACTGATCGAATTTTTTTTTTTTTTCGTTTTCATCCTCAATTACCTTCAATTAGTATTTTTTTTTCGTTGTATCTTTTAAGCTTGCAGTTTCAGCAATCTGGGAGAGTGGTTTCTGCAAATTTCATACGACAAAACAAAATATAATGTTTCTTCGCAGTTTATTGGTCTATCTGGCTTGTGTCTCCCTTTATGTTGAATTATCCAAGTTTTACGTCTCTGTAAGCATCAGCAGGATGGGCAACAGAACCCCCAGCGTCCTTATTCTTCTATGGCGCCCCTGTTTGCAACTTTGGACGACTATCATGACTTCTCCCCTGATCCTCTCGGAATCCATGATCAGAATCCACACGATATTGATGTTAATTCTCCTGTGAGTTTCTGTTTCCAGTTACTTTACATTATAAATGCGAGTTTGTTAGGGAATTCCCTTCAAGGATAAGGTCAATCTTGACCATTCTCGAAATGGGATTGCTTGACCTATTGTAAAGAAGACTTCACTGAGAACAGTATTCAGACTCTGTTGTGTAGGCCTACTGGTGCTGCTGCTGGTGCCTCCAGATAATCTTGATAAAATGTGGTAAAATCATGTCATTCAATATCAAATAATTGCACGAGCTCGCAACTTTGTACATCGCGAAATTTGCCAACCCTCTGAGTTCCAAGAATTTAGGCAATTTGAAAGGTGCTATGGAAACAAATGTTGAGCAGCAGTTTTACTGAATAGGAACAAGATTTGTTATTTCATTTGTCAGTTGAACAGGTAAAATGGTAAGATGATTTTTACAGAGAGAGGCTATTTCTCCTTTTCATCCTTTCTTCCAATCCAGCCAGCAACAATGGGAGTAAGGGCGACCGTGGGAGGAAACCTAATGGGAGACGCAGCCTTGTGTGCAGCATATGCCAAAGCAAAGGTACCCACTTTCTCTCCTGTCTCGTCCACAGAGATTCCTAACTGAAATTTTTCATCACAAGTTGGTCTAATCATGAAAACTAGCGATTAAATAGTGTGAAACGAAAGCTTAAATTTGTAATTGTTTGTTCTTCACCTTTTGCAGCAGAGATTGGACATCGACGCCTGCAGAGATGAGGGCATAACAGAGGGAGAAAGAGATGAGAGAGAGCGTGATGGAAGTAGCCAGGTATGCCCCCCCATATTTGGCCAGCAATTCCTTTGCTTGATCACCTTTAGATTTCTTCGTCTCACTGCCCTCCGCTCCCTCTTCTTTAGAACTGAATATCTGCAAACCCAAGTTGATGTTCTGATTAGAAATACAGTCTACTGATTAGAAATGCAGTCTATGCTCTAGTTAGCCCAAAATATTAATCACTGCGCAGGTGGCTCAAGAACTTTTGCAGGTGAGATTTCAGAAAACTGATGAAATCCAGCTAATGTAAGAGGGAAAAGCAGAAGGAAGAAGTATGGAGGAACCTTCCATAGACCCGCTTCAAGACCAAACTTTTCTGTAACCTCATCTGCTCCTGAAGAAGAAGAAGAAGAAGAAGAAGAAGGGTCTTGGATTTGGTCGGTTTTCTGTTTGATGGCCCTGAGCCTGAAGCTTCCATGAGTGGATATGGGGTCCTGGTTTGAAACAGAGGGGCAGAGCCTCAGTCGCCCACTCCCGGAGGAAGCGGCGGAGGAGAAAAAAGAGTGAGAGAGGCTACAAATTTGAAGAACAGCTGCCATTCTTCTTCGTCTCTATTCACTCATGCTCTATTGCTCTTTCCAGGGAGAAAGGTCCGAAATTTATGAAGAGGAAGTGAGTAAGATTCTGATAAACATCCCCAAAATGTGTCCGAGTTACTACCACTCGCTTCGCCACTCCTGTATTGGGCTTGGCCTTTCAAACTCTCAATTTAGGCCTAAAGCATCATCCACACTGGCCTCTGATCCTACGTTTGGATGAGCGTTGACCGAGCAGAGCCCGTCTGTTTACTTGGAACTGCATGTCTCGATTTGGAACTGAAACAGAATCCAACCTTATTCGTCTATTTGATTTGCTTTAGCTGCTAGTGGGATGGGTTCAAGCCTTTTATGGAGACAATTCTTATTCACCAGGATTGTAGAGGTTTTCATTCTGTTTTTGGATCGTTCAATCTTTGTTCTTAGTTCCATGAGTTCAAGCGAGCGTTTCCAGCTTTTCCAAGCCTCAAAACCTGCAACCCATATTCAGTCCATCTGAAATGTGATGGAGCTAGTTGAAGTTTAAACAAGGGCGCCACCAATGGTCGGTCGGAGCTCTGCCGACGGTGCCAATCTGGGGAGGAGATGTTTTACGGGATCTGTCTCTCTCTCTGTCTCTCAAACACACACATTTACAGTCCATTACTGAGCTTCTTCCATGGCTATGGATTGCAAACTTGAAACCCAGCTGTGATCACGTTTTGTGTTCTTGCTGGAGTTTAGAAAGTCGTTAATAATGGAGAGATTAAATCAAAACTAAAATCTGTGGTTCTTCATTTATGATTTTTTTTTCAAAAGACTTCCAGCCCATACAACACGCCGGCGTGCCTCTCCGGCCCGCTGTTCACGAAATAGATATCTCTAATTTTCTGAAAGGCGTGCCAAGTCAGCAAGCTGTCAGAGCCGGCCTGGTGGCACTTCCCGACCGCCCGGTCCACCTCGAGGGCTTTGGCCACTCGGTCCAACCCCCCGTACAGGCTGTTGCAGAACCGGATGATGTGTTTCACGTCGTAGACGTTGCTCCCGAAAAATACCTTCATTAAATTCAGAAACTCGTCCATCTCCGCCGGCAGCTGGCGGCGCGTTAGTGTCTTCACCAGGTACCCGAAGTCGTACGCGCTGTGAAACGTCACCCAGCTCACGGAGTCGTTGCAGACGAGCCCTGACGACATCATCAGCTCGGCGAAACGACCGGAGTCCACTCCACAGTCCCTGTTTTTCTCAAAGTCTATCCCCTGCTTCTTCAGAAGCTCGATCGATTCCGGCGCGTACGGGTCATTCGCGATGTCGAAATCACTGAAGTTTATCTCCCAGATGAACTGGCTTTCGGTTCCGCAATCGGGAAGGTTCCCGTCGAAATCCGTGAGAGTGATGCCCACTTGAATCAGGTTCAAAGCGTCGACGTTTGATTTCAGGAGCCTATAGTGATCGGCGGGCCGGAGCTGGCGGTGGCACGGCCTGGTGGATTCCGTCCCCGGCTGCTTCACAATGACACCGGGAAACTCGGTGTCCATGGAAATGAATGGATAAAGATCGACGACGCTGCGAATCAAATCGAACTCCGACGCGAGATTAGAAGCCCAGACCTCACGAATCCTGATCGGCTTACGCTGGCTGGGAAACATCCTCTGACCCTCTGCTCCGATGAACTCTGAGACAGCCGGAGAAGATGAAGAGAGACAGCCATGGCCGTGTTTATATATAGGGAGAGAGAAGGAGACGGGGAAGATGATCGAAGCAAGGCATGAAGAAGAGAGAGAGAGAGACAGAAAGGGGTGATCTGGCTCAGTGTGAAGTAGAATTCAACGCGTTGACCCGACCTTGGTCGCGTAACGCATCACACTCCTGTAAGCTTTGGCACGTGCGAAGCCAACTATGTTACCCTTTTCCCTAATTTTAAGTACCTTTCTCTTAATAAACCACTTCACCAGACGGCAACAATCCATGTTCCGACGCCGGATTTCCATGCAAACACAAATTTGAAACGAGAGTGGCTCCCGATATCTCTAAGCCAATTCGGCAATATAAGGCAAGTACAGATTAATTGGTAGGCGCAAATTTTTCAAAATACGTTTCTAAATCTTCAATTACATATTGTCGGATGACCAATTTAGATATTTCACTTCAAAAAATGTCAACCACTCTTCCTTAGAGTAACGTGTCTCATAGAACGAGACACACGACATGCATATGAGCACATTGAATCAATAAGATTTGAACCCAGATGAAGTTTTGACCATCGGTCAAAGAAAAAAGAACGAATTCAATTCTGAGACAAAAAAAAAATCACCCATCACACACATATTGTGCTTATAACAAGTAAACACGGAAAACAATGTAATTGGACTCAACACTCAAAATTATACAACGGTAGCTGATTGTTAGCTATTAAATGGTGGAAATAATTTCTTAAGTAAAAAAAACATTATCATAGTATACTTGAAGTAAAATGGTACGAGTAACCTAGTGTCTCAAGAGTGTGCTGTAGTTTAGTACGGACGACAGAGTGGTCGGCAGGTGGCGGTGGTCAAACACGTGGAAAATGTGTGAAATTAAACGAGGTTGCCGCCTTTGCCTACAACTTGTTTAGTTAACCCTCTTAGTTGACCTCAACAATGGACCTAATCTCTTCCAAAGCCCACTAACGGCCTAGGCCCAAATCAACAACCTAGGAGCTTGCTTGAGTTTCTTGTTATTCTAATCAAATGTATATTAACTTGTTAAATAGTTATTAATGTAATAAGAGTAATATTAGGATTATCTTATCATTATATTTCCTTAATATAAACACTATGTGTCAATTATTTATTTGTTCAATTAAAATACAAATAATAAATTTTAATATATTTCATACATCAACAAGTCAACATGTTCCATAAGAACGTATAATAAATATAATACTAAAGTTATTCAAGTTCATAAATAGTTATTGTAATTTATTATTTTAATTGAACTTTAATCACATTTTAAATAATATTTTAAGAATGTAGAATAATATGGTAGACTTACCCAAAACTTAGATTATAGAAAATAACTATTATTATTTTTAAATAAATTATATGTGCCACGTGTATTCGTATAAATGGATAAACACGAAATTATTATTTTCGAAGTTGTTTACTTACCCTCATCTGCACGAGAAAAAGAAAACCCATTTAATTAATTAAGTATTTATTATTTATTTGTGAGGTGAAGATAAAGAACACATTTTTAATTTTACTGTCTGTGTGAATCGCTGGAGCCTGGAGCGATGAATCATTTGGAAGAATGTTTTTGAGAGCTAAATCGAGATACGACGGAGGAGAAAGACAGAGGAGAACTCATACAACTGAAACGAACACCGCCGGCTACGGCTAACTCGAACGGCGGAGGCTGCCGGAGAAGCTTCCTTTTTCAAGAAGTGGTTTTCTTGGAGATTTCATTGCCGGAAAACTGGACCAAAACTGTGTTCTTGCATCTTGGGCATCTAGGATCTACTTTAGACAGCATGATGTACATTAGGCAGCGGGGACAGCCGGCGAGAACCATCGACGACGTCGCTGTTCCGGGACTGGAATCGTACTGCAATCTGGCTTCGTCTTCTTCGACCTCCGACGAAACGCACGACTCGTCAATCGACATCTCCGACGACGTCGAATGGTCTACTGCTCCGGTAAAGCTTGCACTCGGCGGCGACAGATTCAGTTTCAACTCTAGCTTCGGACTCCCACCTCTGGATCTTCTTCTCATCGTTTGTTTATCTCTCCAAAACTCTGCCAAATTCTCAAACTTTATCGTACCCAAAGGAAGAAACGACAGAAATGAAACACAAAACCAAACAAGAAGAAACCAAACCTGATCGACAAAACCAGAGAAGATCTTCCGATCTGGAAATCAGGGGTCAGTGATTAAAAACGTAAGGAAGGCGAGATTATATATATAATCAATTGGAAGGCGAGGAGGACGATGATCTTGAATAGTCAACAGAAGTAGGGTCGGAGAGGCTATTCAACACCAAATTTCGTAGAAGAAAATGCAAAATCATGCACATTAATGATGTTTGTCTTTGCATGCTTAGTGCCCGAAAAATGACTTCTTTTAAATAAAAACATTATTAACCACCACTCTTCTAGATCTTATACTTTAATCTACTATTTTTAAATCCAATCAGTAGCTAACTCGGGTTAAATATTTACACTATTTGCAAAACCCGAGTTCAATGTTACAACTCCATTCAACTATATATTATAAATCGGTATTATAGTACTATAATTTTGTCAAAATCATTTATGATGCAGCTACAACGTTGACTTTTCGATTTGATCAACGAAGATCAAAACTTTTTGTGGCCGAAGAACAAGAACTAATCCAAAAATAAATAAAAAATAAATAATTATTATAAAAGAGAGAAAAAAAAAGTGTGTGAAAGCTCTCCACGAACTCACGACACCACGAAGAAGATTACGTGCAAAGAACATTGATATATTAAATGAGTCCTATCTCGTCCAATTTATTACTTATTTATTTATCAATTTATTTTTTAATTAAAGGGATTTTATGACTTGTATTTTAATTATTGACTGATTAACTATAATTAATCATCTTAACACGACTCTAATCTAGAAGCAGTAATTAGTCAACTTGAGAGTCTTTTATTATTTGCTAATGTTGCTCGCGGTCTGTTTATTTTAATTTTAGGCATTAAATGTGTGAATATCTTCAAAAATAAATTAATATTAAATGTGTTTTATATTGGTCCAAGTTGGTAACGTGAGGAGACCTCATAAATTTCGCTGACGTGGGAGCTTATGAGCATTTACATGGACTCCACGTCATCTCTAAAAAGCCACGTCACTACAATAAACAGTAATAACCGACAGATGGATTATCCAGCTTTCCAACGAAATAGTTTTTTTTCAGAATTATGTCAAAAGCAGACAATTGGGTTGTGAAAAACAGTTCGTAAGAATTGCAGATATTCACAAAGTAGAGTTTGGGAAGGGGCCAAGTTTAATCATCCAACCCGCGCTGTTCGAGCTCGATAACATGGTCGGTCAGAAGGGGAGCTGTCTTGTTGGCTCTGCATTGAGACAACTCCTCGTGGAGGCTTCGCACGAGTTCGTTGAGTCTCTGGATGTTCTTCTCTTGTGATAAAATGATCTGAAACATGAACAAAATCAACCAAAGGAACAACAGATTGATGAGATGCTTTCTTTTGACTACCAAAATTGGTTCGGTAGTGGCAATTTTCTATTTATTTCTTCGATAAAGAAGCATCGATTCTCAAAAAACAGAAAATTTTAATTTCAATCTGAACTCCGGTCTATGTTTCTACACGATTAAAATTTTAAACTATGCCGACCGAACAAATTATCGTAATGGAAGTGGAAGGCTCTTTACCTTCTCTTTAATGGCTTCTTCTCTTTTTGAAGATAGCAGCTGTTTCTCGGAAATGCCTGTAGTTGTATCAACCTCGGGCACAAGTTGTTGCTTCCACTCAAATTGCGAAGTTATTATGAGTATAAGCAGCAGAAAAACAAGTAACATTGTTCGCGACATTTTTGCAAGGAACACTCGCCAAACCTGCCAAAAAAATGTCGACTATTAGCCCATCGAACAGCAATCGGAATTGAAACTATCGCTCAAATGAACGAAGGACTGAGAGATATAACACAGCGACAAAATACAGCTGCCTCTGCAGCAACTGATGGACTTCTAATCAGTTAGAAAGGCAATCAATTGAAGATTTCTCCAAGCCTTCAGAAACAGTAAAACCAGAATGGACTTCAAAGGGTTATCCTTCACACCTGTCTTCGGTGTGACCAGACTTCTATTTGGGCCAAAACAATGAGAAAATGTTGTTAATCTCATCAAAGTTTATGTAATATAGAGTCACAAAACTCGCCTTTGGATTTTGATTTTTGCAGTTGTATTTTCTTTCTGTAGTTGTTGTCGATTCCCAGAATATTAAAAACAACTTAGGAGTAAACAAAGGAGAACAAACTGTCTATTTTGAGATACGGATAATTATGTGATAACAGTTCCTCATAAACCCAAAGATCAATGGCTAACTCTATATCTTTAAAACACAGAAAAGCCGGTACTTTTTTGCATCGATCCGAAGAGAATCCGGCTTTCAAACCACATCAAAACAAGGCCCCTGAATTACAAATGTCTAACTCAAAGCCACATGGAAATTTCCTCCTTTATCCACTAAGTATTTAAGTAGGAATAAACGCGTATTAGCGATGGACTTTGACGGTCAGTTCAATTCTTCAGGATCTTCTTTCTTCTCTAAATTTTTAAGAGGGGAAAAAAGGAAGACAATAGAGTAAATTTGACAGTCAATTCCCAGGTGTTGAAATGAAAAACTAAGAACATAAAGGAAAAAATGCAAAGAATCGAACCAGAATGCGAGAAGAGCGACTAAAAACGAACATGAAAATGAAAACGTTCAAATTAATCTGACTGAGCTAAGCCATACTTGAAGGATCAGCTTCTAATCTTCCGCGAAAACTTCTTTCAGAGCAGAATTGCGCCGGAAACACCAAATTTTACAGTAATAGCCCAAAAAAGACAGAATCTTACAGATTGACATCATCCAAAAGAACCCTAAGCTCTCTGACTCACATGGCTAATGGCCGCGGACGCTGTTCCTCTACCTTCCTGAGAACCGGCAGCAAAAGAGATTTCTAGGACAGAAAACAAAAGATTGCAAAGAAATTGAAACGGGACGATCAATCGAATCGAAGAAGCAAATGAGTCGGGAAGGCCGGGAAAGGGGTCTCCAGATCCAAATGGAAAAATTAAGAAAAGTCGCACTAGAAAAAAGAACTCAGATAGAAAGAAACGACGTCGTTTCCATGGCATCTTGACTGAGAGAGAGCGACTTTTACTCATGACATCAGTTGTATGAACTTTGAAGAAAGTTCAGATTTTTATGGAAACACACAGAAAGTTCAAGTTTCTGTGCGCCGAAAAAATCAAAACTTCGAGATTGATTTGTCCAGAAAGGCAAAAGGAAGCTCATCGGAAAATATTGTTTCTAGGAAAAACAATGCGGGACTGACTTCAGATGAACTGATTTACAGCAAAATAACGCTGAACAAGGAGAGAAACGACGAGCTTTGATGCATCTGCTAGATTCAGTACCACCCAACTTGCGACGGAGACTTGAACAAGATCCTTTTCACAGCTAGCCAAGAACCTCTCATCGAAGAAATCGTCCAAGCAAGCAAGATCAAACCAACAAAAACGGCGATCCTGACAAGGCGATTGATCGTTCGGCTCGAGAAAATATTCACGCTCATTATGCAAATGGGGGACATCTGTGACTTTCCAATCTCCGATTCATAGGAGATGTTTTTGTCGTCATTATTCTCGAAGAGATCGAACGCCTCTTCGTAGAAACTTCGAGCGTCGTTCTCCAGACGAAGTCTTCGATTTGCATTGGCTTGCAGAGGAAATGGGTCGGCGGCGAAATCACTTCGGGAACGATGAGAAATCTCGTCGGCCTCCGACAGATTGTGGTTCAAATGGACGGGCTCCGGTCCGGAAAGGAGCGAAGAATCCAGATCGATAATGTCGTCTTTGAGTATGTCCGCATAAAAATCGTCATTCTCGTCCTTCGAGTATCAAAAAACGCACGAATTAGAGAATCATCGACATTTCAATTACGCAAAAATGAAGAGATCCGAAATCTCAAAACAGACAGAAAGTTAGAGATTCTTACTCTCTGATTATTAGAAGATTGCGCGACATCGACGGCCGTTTTGGGATTCGATGCCGGCGTAGAATCGATTTGCTCGACGTTCTGAGAATCGACGCTGCTACTATCAAGCGTGGTGGATAATTCCCTTCGACTAGACGAAGCCTGTTTCGCGGACTCGTTCGAACGAAACTCACTGTTCTTCCTGAGACGACAAATCACCAGAGTATCCTATGAAACAAAAAAAACGACAAAAAATTAAGAAAAATTACACCCTTTTTGCTTCCATTTCATACTCGAAAACCTGCATCAAGGACGTATAATCGTGGATTTGAAGCTCGAAACTTACCTGTGCTCTTCCGATCATGCAATATTCATTCATGATCCACTCTGTTCTCTCTCCTTTCGGTGCTCGTCCCATGTGGTAGACAAGAGTCCGCTTAGTGCCGATGACGATCGCATTGGACTTCACGTTTCGTTCTTTTCCGGTGGCTTTCCAGTAGCCCAGCTCCGTCGCTCTTCGACTTTGCGAGCCATTCGGGTACTTCCTTCCGCGCGTGGAGAAGAAGAACCACTCGCTTTCTGATTGAATTATTGCTTTTGCTGGTTACGAAACCAATTCTTAGACAAAAGATAATGCTTACTGAAAACTGTGCTGCTAATGATTTTTTGACGCTAAACAAAAAAGAAGGAACAAGAAGAAAGTGAAAGCAAAGAGACGAACCAGGTAAATCCCAGGGCTCGTGTCTGCAAAGCTCAATCTGGGAAATGATCTCGACGCTCTTCTCAGAGCCTTCGAATTTCTTTCGGAGATAAAACGAAATGAGTTCTTCATCGGTCGGCGAAAATCTAAACCCAGGAAACATAGACGAGGCAGCAATGGACATCTGGGCTTCCTTTGAAACACCCTCCATCTTCACTTCTTCAAGGGCGTCGAAAGCTCTAATCTCCACTGTCTTTTCGAAGAAACGCGATGACGAAAGGGCAAAGAGTTGGTCTTTCGGTGGGAAAGTTCGTGACTTGAGCATGGATATTTACTGTGTTTTTTTGCCTGTTTGTTTCGCGAGAAAAGTTTTTGCCTTTTCTTTGCGTGTCAGTTTTCTTTGCTTCGAGAATGGATTTCAGGAGGTGTGGGACACGTCATCTTCGCCTGCAATGTTCCACGTGGCTTTCGTGTTCAATCGAAGCCAATAGACCTGCTTAGGTTAAGCATCCAGTAATACTAGATTAATTCTTAAATCTCTCCGAAAATTCACGATTATAGGTTGTTACCAAACGTCGTCGTTTGGATGAACAAAGTGTTGCTGCAAAAGGTCTTCGATTTCAGCCTAAACTCCCGGAGAAGGGTGAATCAAACCTAATGCAGAAGAACCCTCTTCCAACAGCGTCTTAAAAAGCTCTAATATGGATCTAATACTTACAAAGGGTATCGAAAAATGCTTGAAAGAAAGTTGGTGGCTGAAGTTGCCGCATTTGGAGCTCAGTTAGCTTTTTTTTTTACAGAAGCGTTTCTGGGTGGCTCTGAAACGGAAGTGAAAGTGGAAAAAGAAGGATTGAGAAAATATCTCACTGCCGCCATCGATGCATCTGGTAAGTTTCTCTCCGTACCGTCGTTTATTCTTCCCAAAAAGCTACGATTAGAAGTTCAAGTGTCGTCGCTAGTTGTTTCTGCGTTGAACATTCACTTTTGAAACTCGCGTGGCAAACGTTTATTATCACCTCATCGTCAATGGTTTGTGTAAATGACTGTCTTGTGATCTGTTTAGGAAAAAATATTGAATCAACTTCTTCAAGTCCCTCCGAAATTAACGTTAGTGGGATTTCTAGTATGCAAAATGACTTATTGAATTTGTATGATGCTGCGATATCTTCTGCAACTCATTATTTTTTATCCTAAAATTGAACTTTTGAACAGCTATTTCTACTTAAAGCTTATAAAATTCAAACATTATATTTTTTTCGCGTTTGACAGCAATGGGGGTGTCCATGGTCTTCTACAATCTTATAATCCATGGATATGAAGATGGATCGAAGATTCCTGTTTCCGAGACTACTTTGCGAAGAATTGGGCTGTTTTGGGAGGGAAAATAAAATGCCACTTATGAGGCAGCATTATATGCTTTTAGGTTTGCTTTTTTTTTTTCTGTTGACTTGGAAAACTGTCAATCCTTGGTTAAGTTATGCATTGAATTGCATTTCAATAAAGAGGTCAGTTGGATATTAGTATAGAACTTGATCATTAAACCAAGGAATAGAAATCAAGAGCCAACATTTACTTTCCGGATTTCAATCGAAGTAATAAATTTATTTAACAGCATGCTGAAAGTTCAATACGATTCTTGATTCCATCTTCAATATTGCTATTTTGTTTTACCAAAGATCCTGCTCCTCCTCCCATATACTCATTTGCTGATGTTGAAGAAGATCTCAATCCAGACTGTGTTGTTTGTGCTGGATTAAGCGTCGTTTTATAGCCATTGTCGGCTATTGTCCTCTGGACCCAACTATAAAGAGGGGCCCTTTTCTCAGCTGATCTTGGTATTTCATTGAAGATTTTGGATAACAACAATGCATCATAAATAGAACTTAGATTTTTTATGAATCAGAATTGAAGTCTATGTATATGTATATCTAGTTGTCTGATTGAGATGCGAAATTATGCAAATTTGGAATTATACTACCTTTATCGTATTTATTTTATGTTCCATGATATAACTACTCCTCACATGACACTGCCTTGTCTAAGTCGGGATCAATCTTTTCGTTCAATATTTGTGTTATTATTTTAATTTATTGAAAATCAACTATGACAACTTCAATTAATTTGATGGGCAGATCAGATTCGGGAGGAATGGCATAAGCAAAATTCACTTCAATGTCATCATTCCCGGCCAAAATACTGGACATGCGTTGAATTAGAGGTTAGAATCTCAGCTTATAACTGGCTAGTGCTCGTTCGGGTCCATCATCCGTGTAAGTTTGCTATTGTAATTTCTCGAATGGACATGCATTTTGAAATCTGGTCATGTGCTTCTGGTGTGATAGATGCCAATATTTAGACGTGATTTGAGTGGGTATTTTCTTTAAATTTTGACCAAGCAATGTAAGAAGAAAGACATGATAGGGTAGAGCATGAAAGCTATGAGACAAAGATGATGAGAAAGGGCAGTTGTGAAATTAGATTCGAATCACTTGGTTTAATAGTCTCTCTAATTTGGAGCAAAAACAAAAAATGATAGAGGAGACAAGTGGATTATTTGGGAAAAACTATAATAATTTCGGATACTGTCCCCTCGTAGCATTTTGGTTGCATGTTACGCTTCTAGGCTGTCTACTGATTAACAATTCAGATGTTCTACTTGAATGTTTTTGCTGCCTTTCTGTTATCAGTCGTTTAACTTTTTTTATGAATATATTCATTAATTTCAACACCGGTTTTGATCGAATAAATGTGTTTCGACAATGAATGACATTGGATGAAGTGATGAAAACGTGGTGAAGAAGAATGCATATTGCAAGACTAAACATGTCATTATAGATAAATACTGTTTCTGCTATATCTACATGTTTTTATCGCCCTTTCTCACTGAAATCTGATCGAACTGAACATTACTGATTCGCCTGGAAGCGGAGAAAAACAGGTTTAGACTTGTGAAATTGATGTTCTTGTCGAACTCAAATGTCTGTGGTTGATTTGTCTTCTTGGAACGCCATTGTAGTGGGGTTTATGAAGCTTAGCAGAAAGGATAGGATTGACTTCTTTGAGGGGTTGGATAGCTGAAGCTCTGAGCCGGAGCTACTTTAGCGCCGGAGAATATGTGATCTTTCAGGCAGTTTGGGGGTTTTTGTTTCTGAAGGTCGACGTTGTTTTCCTTCGGTTGGATCTGCAGAAGGTCGGAGAGTTTTATGGTGTCGAATCTTTCTGAGTTTCCCTGGCTTTTGCTGCCTGAATCTCCATTTTTTCCGGTGGATGAGCCTCTGTTGAAGCATATGCTCCCCCATTGAATTTTCTCTGAAAATGATTTTCTCCCTTTCACTTCTTTTTCTACAGAATTTCTTTTAGAATCAGATTGAGCTGGTTCTTGGCTAGCGAAACTCCATTTGTAGCTCTTGTTGTTGTTGTCCATGTTCAATTCGATCGAATGAAGATCACTGTCGGCCGACTCTTCTTCTTCTTCGACCTGGCCTTGATCGTCCTTGTCATCTTCGATCCGAGCTGACCCGAAATTGATTTCCTTCAAATAAGCCTCGAGCTCCTGGATCTTTTCGATTTTGGGAGATTCTTCTTCGTTCGATTTGTTCTTCAAACGGGCCACGAGCTCGGCTCTGAGCTTCTCAATGGCTGCATTTTTTTCCTCGAAGTGATACTTAGCTTCAGAAAGCTTCATCTGGACTCTCTCCTCTCTAAACACATCGGCAAGCTGAAGCATTTCTCTCTCCTTCTCCACTTCTTCCCTGGCCTTCACCGATTCCTTCTTCAGTTCTTCGACGTGGGCTCGGTCTTCGCCGATTCCTCTTGCTAACTCGTCGCAGATTTGCTCGAAAATCTCTTTAGCTCTCTTCTCTCTCTTTACCTCATTGGCTGCTTTGATCAGCGAAGCTTTCGAATGGGCCAGTTCTCTCCCCAGCTTCTTGTTCAATCTCTCTGCTTGCTTTCTCATCTTCTTCTCCGCTTTAACTTCTCCGGCTCTGATCTGTACTGCATTTCGAATCTTTTCTCGTTCTTTGCTTACCCAGATGGCCTTTTCTTCTGCGAAGCATCTTAGGAGCTGCTCTGTTTCTCTGCGATTGGATCTCTGTTCTTTCAGTAGCTCGTCGACTTGTTCTTTTGCTTTGTTGAGCTCTGCTTCGAGCGCGGCGCAGACGGCTGCCGGCGGTGGATTCTCTCCTTCGAAAACCCATAAATGGTTCAGAACTTTGAGGAGCTCTTTGGCTGTTGCCAACCCGTTTCTCACTTCCTTCAACGTGGTTCTGCTTCCTCTCGTGCATCTTCGACCGGTCCGAGAATGACTTGAAATCTGAAAAATATGAAACTTTGAAGATCGGAAAGAGACGGGTCGCGTCTACGTCTTTCTGGGAATTTATAAAAAATGAAAGTGGAGAGCTGCCATGGCGGATTAGTTGTTTTGTCATGGCGTGTTTATCTGGTTAGATTAATGAAAATGACAAGGCGGAAAGCTACTACTGCTTTATGCTTATGTTTCGAATTATCCGCGGAAAGAGACGGCAGATCAATTTTCTGTCAATTTCATAATCTTATCTTCTAAAATTCTCGACGATCACCCACTTTCTCTGGTTCTTGTGCTTCTCTTTGCTGGTTTTAATGGAGGAAATAATAGAAAAATATAGAGAAGAGATAGAGAGAGAGAGAGAGAGAGAGAGAGGAATCATGTTCTGACCTCCATTAAACTGCGATGTCCATCGAAGCCTTCATCTGCAATTCTTCTCTGCTCTCCGACTACTCCGGATCTGTCCACTCCCTGAAATCAAGCGATTAATCAAGCCAAAACCAACCAAAAAGTTTCTTCAGAAAAGATTTCTACCTGTAATTCAATAGAAATAAAAAAATAATTAATGAAGATCACCTCAGAAACTGCACTGTGAAAAGGATCCGGATCTGAGAGTGCCGGCCGGGAAACCACGGTGGTCTTCTCCCGGAGTTTCAATTTGCTTTCAACTTCTGCCTCCGTCTCCATAGAAACTTCGTTGATCTCCCACAGAGTAGCAGCCAGTTTCCGGGCAGAAACCGAGAGGTCCTTCGCTCTTCCTCCGCCCTCCAAAGCCAGCGGGCAGCTGAGGATTTCTGAACCCGAAATTCTCGACGACGGCGACCGGCTCACCATAGCCTTCCACGCGGGTACCGGAATGGTCGATCCAATCCTTTTTCCGGCCAGAATCTCCGGCTTGAATCTGCACTCTCTGAGCGGAGAACAAGAAGAACACCCTCGCTTTCTAGTCCTGCTAAGCCTCTCCGCCGCGTCCGATCTTCTTCTCCGGCGATTCTTCCACGACATTACTTGCCCATCGAACCAATCTCCGCAACAGAAGAAACCTAATCCTGGATTTGATAGTTGGAGCGAGAGTGATGGATCGGTCTGACGAGAAAACAGTCGCGATCATAGAAATGGAGGTCTTTATAAAGGGTAAGAATCGCACAGTTAGCCTTGAATTCAGCAAAAGAAAGTGACAATTAAAGATTCTGCTTCGAATACCACTGTTTTGTAGGCGGTCTTAAAGATCATCCTTCTCAACAAGATTAAATAAAGAAAAGAAAAACCAGTTCAGGGTGTGGATCGGAAAGCTTTTTAATGGCGGTCTTGCAGGAATCAGAGGAGAGAGAGAGAGACGGGGATGGAAAGGAGAGAGAGAGAGACGGGGATGGAAAGGAGAGAGAGGATGTAATGAATGTCGTTTGACTGCTCAAAATCAATAATAGCGAAGTAAGAAAACTAAGCACCCACCACTCTATTTAAACCCTTCATCACTCTTTAATTTTAATATCATTTTATTTTACTAGCGATGGAGACGACTCAGCGCAGATTTATCTCCTAATACAATTAGAATTAAAATTTATAATTTTAATTTGATTTTATTTTATATTAAAAAATATAATATAATAATAATATATATTTTTATTATATTTAGATTAAATTTTAAGTAAGTGAACGAATTTATAATCAATTTTAAAATTTATATTGGATTTTGTTAAGATTGGGTGAGATTTTATTCAATTTAAAAAAAAATTGACTTACAGTCGGTTCCAGTTTCACAATTTTTTACTTTTAAAAATCGATAATCGGCTCATAAATCACGATTTTTTAAAAATTAAAACGAAAACCGAATTAAAGCTTCTGATTTCAGTCCGGTTTATGATTCTAATTCAGTTTTGTCTACTTCTGATTTTTACTCTTAATTAATCATTAGACTTTTCACTAATTAATCAGCTATGATAAAGGATAAAAAATAATTATTTTAAATAAATTATAAATAATTATTTATTATATTACTTTATTAAAATTTTAGTGACGCTTCATATAAGTATTTATTAAAATTAGTATCATTGTTAGATAAATCGAAGATTTAAAAAAAAATAAAAGTTCTTGTAAAATTAATTGTATAGTAATAAATTTGAAATATGATAAATACATATGGAAACAAATATTAAAATACGAGAAATAATAATAATTATACTAAATAAATATGAACATTCATAATAAAGTGGTATAACAAAGGATAAAAGGAGCTCCGCACGGACATAATTTAGTTGATTAAGAAATGATAAATTGGGTACAAGAGTTTAGGTTCGACGTCTGCGCTGTCTTAGTGTGGGAGTTGTTACTCACAATGTTTTGGTAGTTCATTGAGATATTAAGTAAAAGTCTCTTATTTCTGTGCCGCTAAGTCACCGTTATTTAATCTCATTATAAATTGTTGAGTCGAAACGTAAAGGTTATAGAAGCGAGAGATAAAACAGCATCCACGTCCTCTCCTTCGGAATGTGGCCCCATCACTCGGAAGCTAATTTTCTAAACTTTGGGTACTAATTATGTAAACGTTTTCGGACCCACAAACCCAAAAACAAAAAAGGCTAAACTTAAGAAAAAAACTATTTTTCAAATATAATATACAACTATTTCGAGCAGATAAAAAAATGATTGATTAGACGTGACAGACAATAATATAGGGTGTAAAAAATGTAATTTAATAATGAAATATTTCTATTGGCTGTAAACGTTGGGTAAGAGATGAGGCAGGTAGTTCTTGTCCTCCACTCTGACAACAATATTAATTAATTTCATCCACCACGAATTTTCTTCTTCTTTTTATTTTATTTATTTTAATTTCTTAATTATTTGTATAATAACATAATCGTTTCCCTTAACTATGTTCTTAGTTCACTAATCTCGTTGCAACTTGTCTTCGAAGAATGTGTACTCAATGAGTGTGACATTGACTTTGTGAAGAAACATGTGTCACAATGATCTTTGTCGCCTTGAACTTGTAGGTGCCTAAGTTAAGATTTAATTAAGTGTATTTAATAAGTGGAAATCTAATTAATGAAAAATAATATTTATGTATGGGGCATGCAAGTTAGAAAGAAAATAAATAAATATTTTATGATAATTATAAATAAACACTCAGTATTCATAAGTGAACATTTTAATTTTGTAATTGCGTCAACTGACACATTATACTTCAAAATAATTTCAGTCGATACGTGGGGGAAGAAATGTTTAATCAATGGAACATACATCTACCTCCGCAAATGTAAAGACACGTTTATTTTGAAATTAATCATTATTTAGTGTAATTAATGATACTTTTATTTTTTTTACAAGAATTCTTATATACTGATGTTATAAACACTAATTAATAAGATGAATGTATTAATAATTTTTTTTATAATTTATAATGATAATTATATTTTAATTGTATCAATGGTTAATGGTACTTCAATTGAGAGGATATAACTCTTATTCTTAGAGATAGAAGTTAAGATTAGTAGAGTAATTACAGGGAAAGTAACCCTAATGAGCCATGAGGATGGAGAAGCGCTTTCAAAGTTCAGACTAAAGCCAGTAATAAATCAAAACAGTAAAGGAGGGAAAGGCTAAAACAAAGTGAATAAATGGTGTGCGATAATAGCCTTTTCAAATAACCCAGTTCTCGCAAACACTTGACAGGGAACGAAGCTAAAGCCATGGAAAACACTCAACCCGAAAAAGAAAAGGAAGATCTGGGTCGGGTTCGACAATGGCTCTTGGTCGATCTACTTTCATCGTCTAACATGAAACCTTGCTGTACCTTTTTTTTTCTTGCTTTAACAGAATAAAACCTCAGTTCAAACAAACAAAAAGATGACATTTTTATTTTGTTCTAACAAAAAGATGGGTGTTCCTTTGTTTTTGAATGCAAATGGAGAGACAAGAAGTCAAGGGTTAACAAGAAACAGTGGATAATAAACAGAGAGAGAGAGAGAGAAAAGAAAAAAGAGAGTTGGTGGCACATTATGATGGAATATCAAATACAGAGGGAGAAGATGAAGTTCAAAAGTAGTCTTCGGTCCTTCCTTTGAACCCGATTTGTCCGAAAGTGAGAGTGATGAATAATCCCAAGTGCCAGGTTATCAACCAAAGCCTGCCCACATAACACACAAATCTTCGTCATCTAGGGTTTGTTTTTCGTTAAGATAACAAAGTTTTTGAATCTGAAATTAATGATCAGAGTTTGAGCTGTAGTTATGAGGAGTTAATTTAGGTTTTGCTAAGCTCACCAAAACTGGGAAGTTAAAGCTGGTGGAGTAGGAAAGTGGGCGAGCTCCGTTCCGATGCTTTCGAAGAATAGTCCGGTCAAACTCTTGCCGTCGATGACCGGAATGCTCGACGGAGCGATCCATCCGATCAGCCCGAACCCGATCACGCTCAGATCCGCCCGTAGCCAGTTTCTCTCGAAGCTTCACAATGGAAACAAGAATTAACTCAGTTAACTACAAGATCAAGAAACCACAGTGTAAACTTACCAAGTGAACTTTCCGCCCGACGCACAAGACTGCCGGAGAGGATTCCTCGCGGCGACCGGAGACTTAAGAAACCCTGAAAAAAAATTCTCTATTAGCAAACAGACGAAGAACCCATGTCCGAAAATGAAGCGCTCGTAACAGCAGTTTATTTACCGGAACTAAAGCTCGGAGTTCTGGAAGAGAGGGAGGAGCTGCTGAGGCCGACGACGGTGGATGGGGCGGCGAAAGCTGCTGCCATATTCGAAGTTCTACGGAAGGCAATCGAATCAGAAATGACGGAATTTTCTGAAAGAGACGTTGGTCGTTTGAAGGATTAAGGAGGAAATCGGGAGGAAAGTCTGTGGAAGAGAAAGCAATTGCATGGATATTGGATAGGCTTGTCGTGGATCACGTTCTGCCTGTCAGATTTCTTTGGATAGTGTGGGCTGTGCTTGATTCTCATGTCCAGTCACCCATATTTACACGTGTCACCCAAACGAACTGTGATCCTCTCGTTAATTAAGCTTGGGCTAAAAGCCCTTGTAAGAAGTGGGCTACGTCTAAATAGATTTAAATAGATTTTTAATTTTTGATGTTATCAATTAACTATATATAAATTAAAATAATTCGAATGAAGGAAAATAGAAACCGAAGCACAAAAGGACAAAACCAAATACTCAACGTGCGCTGACCTTTGACCCCCTCGCTTCGTGCGGATCTGTCGTCTTCCTAATCCCGCGGGCTCTCCCCCCAGTTCACCTACATTTTTTTAATAATTAATCAAATCATTATGGAGATTAGATTATAGAAACAGGCATGCCAGTTATAAAGTTTGAATCTTTTCCGGCCGACTAAAACAAGATTAGAGATAATTATAAAAAAAATGATCTTTTTTTTAAAGAACAAAGACAGCAATGTACGGAGGTGGATGACATCCAATTGCAGAATTATTAAATGATGAAAAAAAGTCTACTTGCTCCCATAAAATATCTTCTCCTAGGAATCTCCTTTCTTGCTGTCATCCTTAATCTCTATCCACTATCCGTCTTCTTCGACCTTTTGATCGTGGTTCTGAGTGGAGAAGGTTGAAAAGGTTCAAGAATTGTGAGAGATTAAGAAGCTCAATCAAGAGATTAGCATATAGATTTATATGATAAATGAAGTAAATACAAGAAGATTTACGTAACCCTTTTTTAATCTCTAAAATTACTGCAAAATCATGCTTCTGATTATCTGAGCAACACGAAAGAGCACAGAGCGATGAAAATGGCGATCCCGGCGAGGATGAAGAAGGTATCGACGGCATTCTCTCTTCGCTGCTGCTTCTGTTTTCTGTGTCTCTTCGTCCTCAAAAACTCCTCGTATTTCTCCTTTCCTTCCTCTTTCTTCGCCTTCTTCCGATAGCCGATTTCCATGGCCGCCTGAAGAATTTCCCGGCTATCCTTTCCGTTCAAATGCTTGCCTTCCATGTCCTCTATTTGCATACTCACCTCCCTCAGCTCCACCTCTCCTCCTCCATTCACAACGCAGGTCACCAAGACACCACACTGTACGAATTCCGACGAAGACTCTGGCCGGTTATCGGCGGCCATGATCGTCGAGTATCTCAGCTCGATTTCTCCGGTTAACCAGCGGCGCTGCACCGAAACGGGATTCCGGCTGGATATGTTGGCAGCCCTGTTATTTTTCGAGTCGATCACGATCCAGCTGACCTTCAAATTTTCTCGAAGACAGTTGAGCCAGTCTTCGTCGCTGCAGGCTTGCCGGACCGGAGTGGGAACAGTTTCTTTCGGGTCGAGTAGTTCGACCCTGAAGGGAGAGCAGAGGAACCAGGAGCTCTCTGTTTCGCTCCGTTGAACTTTGGTGAAAATCGGACGGTCCTGAAAGAAAACGTCGACGGCGGAGATCAATTCCGGCGAGGGAGAAGCAGGGGAGAGATCAAGACGCGGCGAACGATGATCAAGGAGAGGAAACGAGTCGGAGAAAAAGGAGCGGTGGCCGGAGGGGAAACCGGAGACGACAGCATCAACCAAAGAATGATCGACGGAGGGCCACATCGCGACGCAAATATCCTTCCAGAGCTTCTCCTCGGAGGAGAGGAGGCGCAATTGCGAGGAGACGCAGGCGGCGGAGGCGAGGGAGGAGCCGTCGAGGCGGGTGAGGATATGAGTCTGAAGAATATCGGAATGAAGGGCGGTGATGGTAGAAGAAACAGAGACTGATGACATAGAATCCGCCATAGCTAGTAGCTACAAAGAAATTGTGAATCAGATTAGTGTGGGATGAAGAAGAGAGGCAAAAAGGGTGGGCTTTATAAGGTCATCCTTTTCCTCAAAAAGGCTGGAGAAATAGTCAACTCTGACAACGAGTGGCATTATTGAAATTTAGAACCCCTCTCGAAATTTCGTCACTAATTCTATTAATTTTTTTATTTAATTTGACTTATAAATAGATATTGAAGCACGCTCTATCCGTGTCACTGTAGCCGGCGGTAAACTCCGGATGTTTAATGGTGGGCCCGACCGCCTACGATTATTTTATGAGGAATATTTTATTCTTTAAATTATGAAAATAATTGCATTAAATATTTTAAATTTTAAAAATAATCAATCATATTTTAAATTTATTATTATTTTGATAAATATTATGGAATTTTAAAGTAAGAAGTATCAACTGCAAGTATGTTTATAATCATGCTGTAAATTGCTATTATTTTTGTAAATTTTACAATGACCGAATGTCTATAAATCGTATAAGTCATTTCTCAAACCATTGATAATTTACCACAAATAATGAACAATGTTAAGTTTATTTTTTAATTTTTTACTTGTCATTGTTTGATTAATTCATGTGCAAAAACATAAATTAGACATAAGTATTGAGTGAATAACTCAAATCGGGTATGAATTTAAATTTTTTTTTTTTTTGGGTTTTGGACATTTGAATGTTCGAAGAAGGATCACTGCATCTTTTACAGACGTAGTTATCCCCCATTCGAACGTCTAAAGAGCCCAATTTTTTTTTTTAATTCATGCTCGATTTAAGTTATTTACTCAAAACTAAGGCTTGATTTGAGTTTGATATTCAATTATTCAAAACATAGGATTTAAAATAGTTTTTATTTCAAAATATGTTGTAGTTAAGCTGAGTGTATGCAACATAAATAAAAAGATATTTCTTGCAAAATGGTACGAGAAGGGGGGGTCCTTTGAGATTAGTACGAGCAGGGGGTGGGCAACCGGTAAACGGACGAAGTACTTTTATTTTTTTTTAAATATTCAATCCGTTCGGGTATCAGGTATGAAGTAGTACTCGAAACTCAGACTTACTCGAAAAATAGAAAAATACCCAAATCTAGGTATTTCGGGTAGGATTCGAGTATTTTTTGGTCTACCCAAAATTTAAAATTATTCGAAATGTTGCTTACCTGAATCCGGATATTCCGGGTAGGATCCGAATATTTTTGAATTTTGATGAAAAAAAACAAATCATTGAAAAAATCATAAAAATACATTTCAAAGTACAAACTACGAAAACATAGGGCTAGGCAGCCTAAGCTACGAGTATTAAACACAGATATCAGTATTTTAACAATACCCGATATCTGGATTCCCTATCCGTTTACCCGAAGCACGAGAAGCTTAGCGCATTCTTCATTTATTATCCCATTTTTATCCATTAGTACCAACTTGTCCAATTATTTATATTTTCCTCAATTAAATTCGATAATTATTTCAAAAGTTGTGACAAACGTGACATGAGTTTCGGTCAGCACGTTGAACGCTTTCCAGTCTCAAAAAATTAATATTTCCAGCAGCCCAATCAAAAATATATATATATATATATATTAATGTCATTATCACTTATAAATAGGACAATAATGGCAAAATATAAGACAAATTATTACGTTAATTTGTGTTTGGTTTTGGACGCGGCAATTATCGCTAGGCGTCGGCCTTGTAAGACGAGTGCATGATTTTCGTGATGGAGGATTAATTAAAAAATCCGTCATTTATTTCGAAAAGATATTTCATGGCAATAATTGTCCTGGCTGCTTCTTTCCAATATCCAAATATTAAAATGATTTTTACCGTCGTTGGGCCTACGTGACATTCATTCATTGGTTCATAATTATGGTATAAATAAAGCTACCCCCATAGAAGGGTAGGCCGAATTCATCCATAGAAGGGTTAGATCTACTAATTTAGCGACATTTAAATGCACATCTCCCTGCCGTTTGTTTCGAGATTTTATGTTTCTTCGACTTTCTTCGACCGGGGGTAAAATGGTCCAAATTTGTCTCGATAAGTTGTAAAAGTAGGATATATTTGAAGAGTTTGCTCTCGTTATCAAAAGACAGAATTTCTTGTTCTGAGGGTCTCCACATCCCGGTCTGATAGACTGTGAGGGGATAAGTTACGGTGACTCAACAGCCCAGAGATGATAGGTCTTCTTCCTGATGCCCCAAGGAGCTACCCCAACATTGAAGGTAATAGCTCTCACACTATGACAGCGCATGATTCGAACTCAAACACTTGTTACCAAATCTGTCATTCCACGACTACTGAGGTGAACCCGCACAGGCTTGAATAGTTTGCTCTAAATCATAAGTTTGGGGATTGAAAAGCTGTGATTTGAAGCAAGACTGGACCTGAATCATCTCTGCAAGAACAAAAGTTTTTATTCAAATGTTTAAAAGCCATGAAACTGATTCGATCACTAAGTCAAAAAAGATATAAAATTTGATTAACTCGAATAAAAATCAAATAAAATATAAAATAAACTCAAAATTCATTTTAAATTATTAAAAATTCAATTTAAATATAATAAAAGATATATTATTAATTAAGTAGTAGTAAATCTAACTTCACTTAGTTCCTTTGATAGTCTTCAGCTCTATGATAGATCGTCAAAAATTTTCCTTCAAGGCCTCGTCTTCTTCACCTTGTTCTTAAAATTTACTGCCTTTAGGCGGACGCAGCCGATTTAGGTGTTTCTATTTTTATTTGATTTGAGATTTCTTGTTTATTATTTGGGCTACAAATCGCCATTGGTGTGAGCTGCCGAGAAGTAGGTAATCATTTGTTGTAAGTTCGATGTTGAAATAGAAAAATTCGTAAGCCTTTGGGGGGTCTATTGTTTTTACTTCCCCAAGTGTTTCGTTTGGAAGATGGATACCATGAAGGAAGTGACGACCGGAACAATGGCAAAGAGCCATCGAAGAATTTATTAGATGAACTGGAACAACTACTTATACATGCCAATATACCTGTGAGTTATACAAATTCACTTTGATTCCCTCACTCATCGAAATGCTTTTAACATTTTAGGGTTCTCGTAAGTGACTTGGAATCAGTGATTTATCTTGTTTATTTCATGATACTATATCCATTTTCGTAACAAAATAAATCTTTAAGAGCTGTGGTAGAATTGTAGAGAAAACAATTTGATGCAGCATTTATCTCTACACTGATGATGTCTTTTGCCGCAGTATCCAGTGTATTTTGCATTTGAGGATCAGGATATTACTGCTGTTTTGGATAATGTCAAGTTGAATGATGCTACTGGTCAGGCCGCTACTGCAACTACCGGCGGGTTAGTTCATCTCTTTGATGACTTTGTAGCTTTTAGAGAATTAACCTTTTAATTATAATGCATAAACTCAAACAGTGTTGATTGAGCCTATGATTGCCCTTACTTTTAGTTGCTGTTCCAAATTGTTGGTTTACTTCCTGGAAATTATCTCAAATTGTAATTTTTGAACAAGCATTTCTCCCTATTATTGTTTTGGATCACCGGCACTAAGGAAAAGTTTAGGGATAGTTTTCTTTCTACGTTGTGACTTATTTCAAAGAAGCACCGACACAGCTTATGCCTTTCAATCTGTCCACTCACCAAAGATTGTGTTAGGTGTTCGATCTTAGCTATTTGATGATATGGAAGGATCAACCATGTCTTACTTTTATGTCATTTTTAGAATACTTCTCTTTTCTCTTTATGTGTGGCTTGTTTCTGGTTTCGATTTTTTTTTTTGTAGATACAAATTTGTTGTTTCAGCTCCAGAACCAAGGAAACTTTCTTCTCCGACAATCTCAAATATTCAGGTTGGTATTATTTTCCTATTCCTCCCTGTGTGCTGAACTTTAAAAGTAATATGGATGGACGCATATCATTTGTTTCAATTTGTTATGATAGTTTAAAATGATGTATGGTCACAGGGATGGTTGCCCGGTTCAAAAGCTGATGGGGATACAAGCCAGCTTCCAACCATTGCTATAGTTGCTTCATATGATACATTTGGGGCTGCTCCTGTATGTAATGAACTTGAAAATTGCTTGTAAATTTAGCTATATGAGCTGTATATTTGTTTAAATCTTTTCTGTTGTAGGCATTGTCAGTCGGAAGTGAAAGCAATGGTAGTGGAATCGCAGCTCTTCTTGAGATTGCAAGATTATTCTCCCTTCTCCCTTCTCTATTCAAATCCTAAAACCCGAGGAAAGTACAATATACTATTTGGTCTGACATCAGGTGGACCTTACAACTACAATGGAACTCACAAGGTTGGTGATTAAATGATGGAAAATTTTTAACCCTCTGCATGATTTTATGCTCTCCCTGTAGTCAGCTTTGTAAATCATTATTATTCTACGAAAACATCCTTCTACTCATCATTTTATGACTTGTAATAACCTAACTACGATGTTATACGATGCAGAGAAGAAAATAAACAGGGAAGAATAGAGATTTCCATGAAAGGCACATTTTTTTTATTTTAAATTCAATAGACTCTATTTAGTTAAATTTCCTTGTATTACAAATTTCATGTTTGAGTTTTAAATTGCTGTTGTGAAGCTCTCATTCATTACTTGTGCAGTGGCTTCGAAGCTTTGATCAACGTCTGCGCGAGAGTATTGACTTTGCTATCTGCTTGAATAGCATTGGCTCATGGGATAATCAATCGTGGGTTCATGTCTCAAAGCCTCCAGAAAATGCCTACATAAAGCAAATTTTTTAAGTCAGATAATGTTCGACTGAACATGCCTTGCTTCATATTATGATGTGATTGATTGAGTTTTGCTTAGGGTTTCTCAGGAGTGGCGGCAGATGAGTTGGTTATTGAAATCGGTCTAAAGCACAAGAAAATAAATATCTCGAATTCGCGAGTAAGTGTACTTGAATCTATTCTCCAGTTGAAATTGCTGTGTCTTCAATTAGTTTTATTAATCTCTTGTTGGTTGCTTGGGAGCATGAACAGTTTTCAAAACTGCGGGTTGCATATGTTACTAACTTGATCTATGCAAGTTAGTTGCTGCGACTCTTGCAGTAAGATTAAAGCTTTCTGGCTGGATAGAACTCTTCTGATTACTTTTTTTCTTCTGACTTTGTTATAGAATCATAACTCTACTTTTTGATGAATTTTACTAATTATCTATTATCAATTCCTATCTGTCGAACTGTGCAAATGAAAACGTATTGAAAACGTCTCTGCTGATAACCATTAATCTCAATATTGTGGTCTAGATTTTGAAGTTTCATTTTTTTTCATCACCTGTCTTCTCTTCTCTTCTCATGAATATTTTCTTAATACACAGAGACACGTCTATGGCCATGAAGGAAAAGGGATGCAAATTTTTGCTGTTAACAGTAGCTTGGCCATCAATCCTTCATACGTGCGATCATGGTTAGATCTTTTGTCACATACACCACGAGTGGCCCCTTTTCTACCAAAGGATGACCCGATTGTCTTGGCACTGAAAAAGGTACTAGGTTTTCTTTTTCTAAGGTTGCTTTGGTGATTGTCTTTGGTTTCTAGTTGTTTGACGGTGGGAAAATGCACAATGACGTGTCAACTAATAATTGATTAAATTAAAGTATAATTAATATATTTAGTTATAAATAGTCATTTATTATTTTCATTGCATCAATAATTAATTGACACGTCGGTAAATATTTTAAGATGATAGAATAAGAGGATAAACTTAGAATTATCGTTTTGATACATAGATTTTCAAAGATTTTTATTTGTGAAGTCATTTATTATTTTCATTAAATTAATAATTGATCACGTTCGTAGGTGTTTTAAGCTGATAGAACAAGAAAGTAGCCCTAAAATTATCCTTTTGATACATAGATTTTCTAAGATTTTTATTTGTGAAGATGAAGGTCCTATAAAAGATTTGGATTGCTATTTAATTTATCTACCAAACACAGAAGTGGATGGTTACAAATTTTGACAACTTTACTTGTGATGATCCTTATTCAAAGAGAATCTGTGGAAATCCTAGAAGTGAATTCGTTGAGCTATATGTTGCCAGGTTGTGTTGGTACTAAACTATCGTCAACTTTGATGATGATAACAGAGCACAACAAATGCATTAACACTTTTAAATACTTTCGTTTATTAATTCACTATGTTTGCTTACTACTGTAGGAATTAGAGGATCATACTGAAAGCGTGAGCATGCATCACGGGGTGTTTGATGAAATGTTCACCTTTTATGATTCAACAAGATCAAGACTTCACATATATCAGGTATTTGTGCGGTTGTATTATAAATTATGGAATGTGCCTCAAGTTTCCATAGTCAGTTATGATTAGACTTCATCATTTGTCTTTACTAATTCTTTTATTATGCTCTAATGGATAATTTCTTTTTTGTTCTTCAATGCACCTACAATTTCTATGAACTAAATAAATACAAATAACCGATGATAGTTTCCATATATATATATATATATATATATATATATATATACGAATACTCATTGTGATGTCGATATGGAAAAGGAGTATATGTATATATATGTGTATGCGTGTCTATATATTTCGTCTTGTGGTGTTACTTGGTTTAAAGGACCCTCTTGGCTTGAATTCAGCTTGCGAGCATGACATTTGACTTGCTTTTGCTTCTTGTATTGGGATCATATTTGATAATTCTCTTCAGTTTTTTGGTCATCACAACAAGGGTACGTTCTCCTTTTCAAAAGCAAAGAAACTCGAGAATCGAATATTGTTCTTTTGCTAGCTTATGATTTATTCTACGGGGCCTCGACGATGTAATCAGCCTATTCAGGCGGCCTCCCTCTCGAAAGTTGAAAACAGCGTAATAGGTACAGCATAATTTGTTTGATGCTCGATTATTTTTCTTCTTCCAATCTAGCTTTGATTATAGATTTGATTGAAATGATGACGGGAATACCACGACCTCGAGCCTAACTTAAGTTTCTAACAGCTAAATTATGGATGGTTTCTTATTCGAGAACAATAACTGAGATGTAAAATGAAAATTTTTGACTAGTTATCATCGTCGCATCTTATTACAAGTTGCGATTTCTTTTGATATATTTGTTTTCATCTATGATGTTCCTAGCTTCCCTATCGGCACGGAGATGAGTTGTTCGATCGCCGAAATGATTGATGACATAAAAACGAATAAATCTTTCTGTGAAGCATGTAACAAGCTTCTGCACTATGAGACAATCTCAAGAGTCGTATAGGTGACACTTGTTTCTTTGCAGTTGACTCCTTTAGAGTTCATGAGCAACTGTTGGTCGGCACATCGTCTGTTAGATTCACACCTTGAGCTTAATTTGATGGGTAATGAATGCTAAGTTTTTTAGTATATTTTTTTATTATATACGTTGACGTATTAAATTATAATTGATCTACAATATAATTAAAATATTTATTTAAAATATTTATTGCATGAATTAAATATATTTAAGAAGATACGTTAAAAAGATAAACTTAATATTATCTTTATATAATTATGCAAGTAAAGGTGAGATCCGCGAGTTCGATTAGGTTTGTTGGATAAAAATATATGATTCCATTGGTTAGGGTTTGGGATAATTGAATCCAAATCTAAGATAGGCTTAGTCAACTTTAAATGTGAATTGAGTTTGGTTCGGTTACGATTAATTTTCTCGGGCTTTTTTGTGGATTGAGTGGGCAATAATTTAGCCTAGGTTTTGGGTGGAATCACAAAATGTATGCATATTTGATTCAAGCATATTATAAATATAAATGTCAAAACTAAATATCTAAAATTAAACTGTGAGATACTCCAAAGTATCAAAGATAAGTTTATTAATAAAAAAATATTTAAATTTGATATTTATTCAATTTCTGATTTTCAATACATTTTTTTATTTTTATTTTTTAATAGTTTGGAATTCGTTTGTCTTGTACTCTTACTGTCTGAAAATCAATCGAAAAGTATTCGGCTATTTGCGAGTTGGTTATTGATTTGGGTCAGATTAGTAGGTCAATCAGATCAGATTCATACTCCATTTATAAGTGTTGGGCGGTCGGCACGGGCGGTGTGAGATGATTTTATTCTAAAATAGATCTAGAATTAGAATTCATTTATTCCTACATCCATGCCCAGTCCAGTTCTTCAAACTCCACCAAATTCTTGTCAAAATCCTCCTCCATTTCCCAGTCACTACCGATTCTCGCCATCGCTGGAAAATTCCCAGAATTCGGAGCTTTCTCTTCCGCTTCCTCGACGACTCTGGTCTCTGGCGCTGTTTCCGCCGTCACTTTCGGTGGTAGAAGCTCCGGCCGCCGGTCGAACGCTCTTTCGCTTCCGGAGACATTGTAGACTCTGCAGAGACTGAATTCATGTCTCAACTGCGCCAGATTCAGGATGAATGATCAGAATTCTAGAGTCTTAAATTGGTTGAATTTAGGAAAATGAGTAATTTACCTGCGTAATCGGAGCGGTTGATTGAGAAGATATTATTTCTTCTATCGCTTTGTACTCGTTCATTTTCCACTTGGTCTTTCTTCCGGTCGGAGCTTTTCCTTTGTAAAAAACCATTGTTTTCTTCACTCCGATCAGCCGGCTGTTCGAGGAGTAAACGTGAGTTGTAGAGCCCGTCGCTTTCCAGTACCCAGTCGCCGTCGTCCTACTAGGACGGCCGCCTTTCGTTTCTCTCTCCTGCCTCGGCACGAAGAAGAACCACTGTTCTCTGTCATCTCTGCAACGCTTCCCAGACCACTCTGCAAGAATTCAGAAAGAAAAAAATGAAAACCAACCCACGATAGAAATGTGGTATGTTTCTCTTTTAACTTACTCGGGAGGTCCCACGGTTCGATGCCGGAGATTTCAAGAACAGGTATCACATCGTCAATAACTTCCTGTCGCCTTCCTTGGAGCTGGATGGGGAGATAGAACGTCAGAAGCTCTTCCTCCGTGGGGAAAAATCGAAAACCAGGAGTAAGATCCGCCATTGTTGATCTCAGCTAAAGCTTCCAGAGCTCGCAGAAGATAAACCTAAATATCCAAGAACAGACGCATGCAGAAGATGTTGGAGAGTTGAGAGGTTTTTCAACGCCGAAGAAACTTTTCTCGGGGTTTTACGGTGGAAGAGGAAAGCGCTCGTCTTCTTCGTCTTATCAACACCATATTTATTTCTCGCTGCAAAATTTGAACGAGTCGGATGATTACAGGAGTTCTGTAATTTGTGACACGTGCCTAACTTCTGGCAAACAAGACATCAAAAGTCAACCCAGCTGGTTGGAAAATACTGACTCAACAGTCAACTGACAAATTTTAAGTTCTGAGTTGTATTTTTAAAAACAATAATTAAAAAATTAATTTTATTAATCAAAATAAATAATCTCCTCCAATTTCAAGTAAATCCCTTCAAAATTAAAATTTTAAAATATTATTTAAAAATAATCATCTATTTTATGGTCTATTTTAAGATAAATAAAATGACACTTTACTTTAAATTATTTTTGTAATTATTAATAGATTAAATTGTTTAATATAATAATATTACTTTCCTAGTTGTGTGTGTGAACAAAGGACTGTTGTCGCTTTCAAGATCCAGTTCATATTTTGTCCTTTTTAGACCTAGTAAATTCATTTATTATTTATTTAAATAAATAATAAAAACAGAATCAACTATGATTTCCAGCAAAATTAAGACCTTACAAAATACGTAAACGATAAAATAGACCAAAAAGCGTGACAAACCATTCCGATAACAAATAGTACATAGCCGAACATAAACTAGGTAGAACAATTTGGTCAAGGAATGCCGATGATGGGGAAGAAAGGGAGATAATAGCTCGAAGGAGCTAGGCCCCATTGCGGAGGAAAAAACAAGTCGATCGTCTTTGACGAGAATACGATGTCGGCCGTCGAAGACGAAGGACATGACGTGTAAAACACGAGCGGGGAAGAGATGGTTGAGATTTCTGAGTTGAACCCCTTTGTAATATCGGACACCATATCCTTCTGGAGCGCACAAATTTGCGTCGGTCCTCCGGCCAACTTTGCTAGGCACTTTCCTCCGTTTTTTGATGGAATCTCTGCCTTAAAATGCCCGTCTTCGTCGGTGATCGCAACGATGTATTTCTCCATGTCATCACACTTCATGAGTATCCTATTGCCTTTTTAAAAAAATGGACCCCAAATAAGCAATCGAAAGAAGTAAAAAGAGCGTAAATAGTAGGGGTGAGCAATACCGGCCACGAACTATAAACGAGACTCGAATTGCTGGTTTTAATTTTAAAAAAATCATGATTTATGAGCCGGTACCATTTTTATGAATAAAAAACTGTGAAACCGGGACTGTATGTAAAAAAATTTATAAAATTGAGTAAAATCCGACTCAAACTCTAATAAAATTCGATATAAATCTTAAAATTTGTTATAAGTCTGCCCAATTACTTAAAATCTAATCAAAACATAATAAAAAATATATTTTTTGTTACATTTTAATTTTTTTAAAATATAAAATAAAAGCAGGTTAAAACTGAAACGGAACTAGAAGCGTTAATGCCGGTTTTAGTTTTATTTTGAGATAAAATTGAGCTGGATCGGCCCGTGCCCACACCTAGTATATATCGTGCTTTTAAGAAGTCAAAAAAACGATACCTAATCGCTAATCCAATGTTTTGCTATGAAATAAGGTGGAAATTAGGAACCGATGAACAAGTCATATGCGTATGCTCTTACGTCAGGTAATATTGATTTAGTAAAAACATCATCCTAAAGTTTGGTTTAAATGGAGAAAAAAAAACCGGATAACGAGATTGACTAAGTAGAACCCTAAAAGTTCCCAAAAACCCTAAACAGAAGGATATACCAGAGAGATCGTGCTGGGGTCTGCAGTCAAGGCAAGAGATCTTGCCTTGAAGAGCAATGGCGGTTGAAAGCTGAACAGCGGAGAGGGCCAGTGCGAAGAGAAAGGCGGAGATGATGGCCATTGATGATGCCATGGGAGAGCTTTGGAATGAGGAAGAAGGTCACACTTGAAAGGCTTATATAAGACGTTGGAACTTGCTGAGAGAGTAAATGATGAGTGCTTGAGCAGAATTTTTCAGTTGGCATTAAATTGAGCTCATTTCTGCATAAAAAGGGCGATAACCCTCTCCCTCCCACGCTCCGACCCGATAATTTATGAGGGGTTAAATCACGGTGACTCAGCGACTCAGAAATGAAAGGTTCGTACATGTTGTCGCAATGAGCTACCCCACATTAGAGATAATGACTCTCACACTGTGACAGCGCAGACTTCGAATCGTGGCCTTGTGCATCCAAATCTATCATTTCTGAACCAACTGAGTTATGTTTGTGCGAGCAAATTCGGCTCATTTCTAAATGTAGAAAGAGTTCATCATTTTATGCACTATTTATTCAAATGTCTAGGGTTTTTAAAAAACTGAAAATTGGGTCGAATTGAGAAACTTAGACCGAAAAAAAAAGTCTTGTAAACTTTCATGAATTAGATCTAGAAATCGAATCTATTTCGTCAATTATGTTTAAAATCAAAATAAGCACAGAAAACAAAACGAGCATGAGTAAAATGATCTTAACTCGACCACTTAAACTTTCAAAATTATTACAGTTCAAACCAATGTCCATTGCAAATAAGCTAAACGTAGAACCTAAACAACCGAAACAAAGCATGAATGAACCCTAACTAACAAGGCAATTCGTAGCCAACATTTTAAAGCTTTGTCCAAATTTCTTATTTGATTTTTTAAAGAAAGCTTGATATGGAAATGGAAAGGGACTTGAGTTTATTGGCCTCACAAGTAACAAGGTACATCAATTGAAGCCGTTTAGTTAGAGGGGATAAACTTATGGATGACCTCCTTAGTTGTTGTGCCTATAACATTTGTTTTGTATAATATATGCTTTTTCGTCGCATACTTCATTTTCATACGATATTACAACAATGCCATCACTTTATGTCACAAATTTCATGTGTTTCTCGGGTATTTGTTATCCGGATCACCGGTGACCTCGTGTTTGTTTAAAAGTGATTAAATTTGAAATTTCCATTGAGTTTTATTGGCATTAGAAGGATTAGAGCAAGGATTGAGTTTGAGAGCATTAGTTGTAGGAATTAAATGCGATTATTTTGATCCATATGTTATGCTAACAAAGCATTCTATCTTAAAATTATATGTTATATTTTGATTAATATAAATACTTTCAAAATATATAATGTAATAATAATTATCAAGAGACACTTTATAATTAAGAGTATTTTCAACTGACATTTGAAGCTTTTAATTATATAAATTGATATTTCAAAATATTATTATTTTTTAATTTATACTAAAAACTTTTAATTCGTCAATTACCATTTTAGAGATTAAAAAATTTTCTACACATTATCGTGAGATTTAAAATAATTAACCATCTTTTTATAAAATAAAAAAATAAAAGATTAAAATTTAAAAAAAAAAATAAAAAGATGCATGAAGACGTTAATAGAAAGAAATAAAAGTTTGCCCGCACTGACATAGCTCAGTTGGCTCAGAGATGATAGATTGAGTACAAGAGCCTAGGTTCGACGTATGCGTTGTCTTAGTGTGAGAGTTGTTACCCCCAATGTTGGGGTAGTTCCTTGAGATATCAGGTAAAAGTCTCATATTTCTATGCCGCTGAGTCACCGTGATTTAACCTCTCACAAACTGTCGGGCAGGGGGTGAGGGTCTGGACGAGAAATTTTGCATTTTGGGTACAAGAAATAAATAAATTAAAAAAAAGGCAAGCGTCAACGTTCGGTCATTCCCTTCCATTTCACACCATCTCTGTGTCGATCCCGCGCTCAATAAAGAAAACCCAACAAATGGGATTTGTTGAGTTAATGCTTCCCACGTTCAATTCAGCGATTCATCTTCACTGCGACCTTTCTTCTCAACGTCTCTCCACGAAGCTGTAAATCTTTTCTCCAAACGTTTCTGCTGATTTCTACGTTCCAAGAAAGTGAAAGAAGCAATCAAATCTCCATTGCCACCCATGACTGAGGTCCTCCCTTCTCCATCCCATTTCGCTGCATCTCCAAAAAGAATCTCTTCTTCCTCTTCTTCCTTATCATGTGTACTACAGCCCTCTTTAACCCCTCCTTCTCCACCCAATGATTTCCCCCTCTTTCTCCTTCTCCTTCTTCGTCGCCGGCGGCCACTCTCGCTGGAAATGGCGATTTTCCTGCGACCATCTGCGCGGCTGGGAAGTTGAAGTACCGGGACAAGCTTTCTTTGCTGGCTTTGCTTTTTTAACCATTGCAGGAAATCTTTGATTGTGTTACAACCGTCGAATGTGGAGGAGAATCTTTAAACTTCTGTTAGCGACTATTTCTGTACTCGTATTATGTTGAACAATTAGTTGATATTAAGTCGATAAAATTTTCTGACTTCGCTGCTGCAGGCTGACGATATTTGCAGAATCAATGGAGAAAATAGTCAAGAGGAGTATGTTTTGGAGTTGACTCGATTAGATGATACAATCATCAATCCGAACCACGTTAATCAACGGTGTCAAATCTCTCTCTCTTGTTTACTCTTTTATATTGTTTCTTTCTGATTTTCTATTCTAGGTAAACTGGTTCAATTGCATAACCAGTTTAATTCACAACGAGCGTAGAACTGTGTTGATGAACAAAATCGACAGCAGACAGTATGGCTAAGTTTGTAGCTTCTCCGTTTACCAGTAACAATGATTCTAGTCTATGGCGGATTAAAATGGAAGCTCTCCTAGCTCAGCAAGGTGGAGCACAAGCTATAGATGAAGAGTCTTCACTAAACTAAAGGAAAGCAATAAAAGCTAAGGCAGATGAAGATGAGTCTGAAGCACAATGTGCCATTTTATTGTGCTTAGGAGACGAGGTCTTCCGTGAAGTAACAAAGGAAAAATTGCTCTAAAGGTATGACAGAAACTTCAATCTTTGTAATCCTCGAAAAATACAGCTGAAGGATGAACTGTAAGGGGACGTTCTCAATCGAGGGATCAAAAACCGAGAAGAAACAAGTCCAGATCGAAATCCAAAACAAGTCGGAAAGATGTATATTCTTGGGATATCAAGAGGGTATCAAAGGATACCGTTTGTAGCATTTATGGCGGTGATTTTCCATGGAAACCCTCGGCTAATAAGCAAGCACGTATCCCGACTCAACTTACTCAAATTCAGGTGGAGTTTCCCACCTCTCAAGGAGCACGAAATCAGATGGAACAAAGTATTCAACAGATTGAAGGTATTGAGCAGAATATTCAACAACAGCAAGTAAACGATCACAATGAGTCAACAACAGATTTTGAGTATCAATTGAGTAGAGATAGGTCAAAACGAGTTATAAAACCAGTCCAAAGGCTAGGCTAAGCAGATCTAATAGCCTACGCACTCCAACTATCAGCTGAAACAGACTTCTATATGCTTGTACTAAAAAAAAGTAAAATTTATCGCTTCCAGGCTTTACACATCGACCCGACAGTTTATAAGGAAGTTAAATTACAGTGACTCAGCGGCTCATAGATAGAAGAATTTTACCTGATATCCCAAAGAGCTACCCCAACATTGGAGGTAACAACTCTCACATTATAACAGTGCAAACGTCGAACCTATGCTCTTGTACTCAATCTACTATCTCTGAGCCAACTGAACTACATGCATATTCTGATCTCTTTTGTCTTTAAGGGACATGGAATCGCAGATGAATGTGAAGACTGCATTTCTTCAAATTTCTCTCTTATATTTTCGAGGCTCCTTGATTTGAACAGCAAAATTAAATTGCATGGGTTCACAAAAAAAATTGTGGGCAAGAAATAAATTTAATAAAGGCCATCCAATGCCAGGTGAGCCTTCGTGATATTTGTAGCTAAAATACAATAAAATAAATTATGGCTCAAAATTAATATAATATGTATTTATTTAATTTAAAAATAGGAAATTATTGGAAAAGAGAGAATCAATGATCACCACCAGAATCAAAAGCTGGGAAGTTGGAGTTACAGCCACCCATCCTACTTAATGGCGCCTCCTCTTCGGCTTCTTCACTCCATTCCTCTCGCTTATCTTCTCCTTCTTTCTCTCTCTAAACCCTTCTCTCCTACTTGATCGTTCTGGCCATGGCTGCCTGTGGAAGCCTCTGCCATATTTTCGAAAACCCGCTACCAGAAAACCCTTCCTTTCTTGAATCTCTTTCAAGAGGCCAGATCAAGCCTGCCAAACCCATTGTCGAGCAGTCCTCGTTCACCGAGATTTTTGGAGAGCTTCATTTCAAGGACACTTCAGTTTCCTCTTCCTTCTCTTCTTGTTTTCAGTCTCTTCCTGCTTCGATATGCTTCGGCTCTGAACCTCCAAATGAAAAGGACAGTTTCAACCCACCTCACGCAACCAAAACTAACTATTCCGGCTGCCACAGGAATTGGGAAAGCTTGCAGCTTTGCACGGAGGGGCTCGGCTCTGAGAGCTCCGACGACGTCGAGGACTTGCAGGGGGAAATAAACGAACACTGGCAGGACAGGGAGGAGAAAGTGAACGTCACGAAGAATTTTCAAGCCAGAAGTTTGAGCTATGAATCGAGGAGGGCCAGAACAGGATGGGGAAACTTCCCTCCTCCGATATCGTGCATCGGCAAAAGTGGAAAGCCGTGGGTTTCTTTCGAATCGTACAGACAAAATGGAAGATTTGTTTTGAAAGAAATAAGAAAACCCACCCAAGAATTGTTGCAGGCCTGCAGAGAGGACGGGCGTTTGAAGTTACAGTTTCAGCCAAACCAAGAAATTTTAGAGGAGGAAGACGATGAAGCTGAAACTGAAGAAGAGGGCGTTGATGATGAAGACGACAATGGCAGAAATGAAAATTAAAAGAAGAAGCTTTCTAGTCCAAATAGAAAAATGATAATCAGTCGTGTTTTTTTTCCTGAAATTCAAAAACAAAATGAAAATTTAAACATGAGATTCCACCAGAACACTCAATCTCCCAGTTAACATCTGAAAGATATGAGTCTCACCTTGCACCTGCCGATGCCGAGAAGATGAAAAATGGGTCAATTTCATTTCGGAGAATATACTCTGACAACGCTGGATAGCCTCAAAAGCTAAAACAAGCTCATAAGAAATGACAAAAGAGAAGGCTTGGAGAGATGCCAGGCCAAAAACAAAATCCATGGAAAAATGAGGCTGGCAAAGATCTTGCACTGCTCGAAAATTCAGGACCAATCAAAGTTGAAAACTAAAAAAACATGCGAGCGGATAGCTCCATTTTGCATATTTCTGCCATGCCTGTCTCGAGATCACCGAGAACATGTTTTGGATAAAAACCCGTTGGCAACAAAAACCGGATCTTAAAGTCTGCCCAAAACCTTAACGTCTAGGCTAGGTACGAGAAAGATAACGAGAAAAAATATAGTTTTGGGTTCTGGTAAATGGGTAGAGAGTCTGGGTAGGTATTGTAAAAATATCTGATACATGTATTTAATACATGTTGTCCAGCCCAGCCTAACTCAGCCCTCAAAGAATCAATTTTACTATTTTTTTCAATGATATATATTTTTTTTTTATCAAAATCTAAAAATACTCGGATCTTACCCGGAATACCCGGATCCAGGTAATCAACATTTCAGAAAGATTTAAATTTCGAGTAGACCCAAAAATACCCGGATCCTGCCCGGAATACTAGGATCCGGGTATTTTTCCATTTTTTCAGATAGGTCCAGGTTTCAGGTACTCTTCATACCCGATACCCGAACGGGCCTAATAAAAACAGAGTTAATATTTCAAAAAACATGTTTTGAACCGCTATTTTCTTTTGGTTTTCGTATTTCGTATTTCGAATACCATTAATTTCTTTATTTTAAACAAATATTAGATTTATTGATTTTAAATTTTAGATAATCTCACCAAAAAAACCCTAAAATTTTAGGATTAAAACTAAAATAAGGTCTTACTTTTGGGTAAATATGTAGGGAAAACATGAGGGTTAAAAAAACGGTTTAGGGTTCTTCGGACATCCGAACGAGGTTCATTGCGTTCAGTCAATTTTATTTTATTTTTAAAATTTTGTTTTTATTTCATTTGAGTAAATTCTTTTATTAGAATGACTTGAAATTTGATCACGTATTAACAATAATATAAGAGACTAATATAGAAAGTTTCAAATTACAAAAAAAATTCAGTTACAAATTCATACGGATTTGTCATATTGTCATATGGATTTATCTGTACAAATTTGTAATTGAATTTTTTTATTTTCTTCATCTAAAAAATTGTAATAAATCATATATTTATTGAAAATTCACGAAACTTTATAAAATATTATCTTACATTATTGTAAATCTAAAATTTAAAATATTTATTGATAATTTTAAAATTTAAAATATCAAATATCAATGGCAAAAAATAGTTTTCAAAATATATTTCTCAAAAAATACTTTATAAAATGGGCTGAAGTGTATTTCGAATATGGGCCTAGCCCACTGTAGTGGGCTCAATCTACGATGTCGGGAAAGCGCCGTACGCTAATGCAAGGGTATAATTGGAAAATAAAAATAAAGGCGGGAAAAAGAGCCGTTGCTGCCAAAAATTCAGATTTTTTGCGCCAAAAAAAGCTGCCACCAATTTCGGCTGCCGAAGAAACTGTCGGGCAATTCCTTCAATATTGTAACTTTTATCATTGTACCCAAAAGGCGAAATATCTTTCATCCAAGGCCCCCACACTCCGGCCCGACAGTTTGTGAGGGGGGGGGGTTAAATCACGGTGGCTCAGCGGCCTAGAGATATGAGGTTTTTTCCTAATATCCCAAGGAATTACCCCAACATTGAGGGTAACAACTCTCACACTATGACAACGCAGACGTCAAACCTAGGCTCTTGTACCCAATCTACTATCTCTGAGCCAATTGAACTATGTTCGTGCAGACTTTATAACTTTTATCCTATATTTTATTTATCGAACATAATTTGATAATGAATTATGTGAGTGTTTCCTCGATTTGATCTCTTATCCACAAGCATGCCCGAAAGTCAAAACCAATTCACAAAGCTGCAATTTGTGAAAATCGATTCATGCTTCAAGGCTCTCAGTGTGCGAGGTAAAGTTTTTAGGTAAAAATCAAATAAGTTGAACGAACTCGTAGGTAAAAATAAAAGATCAAAACCCATTTGAAATCGGATCTAACTTGAAACTAGTTTAAAACCCAACAAAAATTCCTAATTTCTAAGCCAAATATTATGGAGAAAACAGTTTGGCTTGAATAAATTAGATGAACAACTAGTTCTATTTAAGTTTTTCAAGTCAAAAGATATGAGATATATTCTAGTTTCATTTAAGACGAAACCATACTTCAATTGGCTCCTGTCTATTAATAAACTCTTCAAGTTAGAAGTTGTTCTGACACTTTAAATTTTTAATTTCTTAATTAATACCTTAAAGTTTATAAAATTAACAACTAACACAGTATCTTTAAATTTAAGTTAATTAACTAATTTTTTTATAATTTAATTTTATATATATTCGATGAGGATGATCGAATAAAATAAAAAAATTGAAATGGAATGTCATAATTGATAAAATTAAAATTTGAAGGTGCCATATACTTTAAATTCATAATTTAAGTTAACTAACTACTTTTTTTTATAATTTATTTATTTTTGGTAATTATTATATACTTTGGATTAGGAAGATCAAAAAAATGAAAAAAATTGAAATATGTAAAAAATGCATAATAATAAAAGTTTGTTGTTGATAAAACTTTCAAGTTTAAGGTATAATTAAAAACACAATAATATTTTAAAGTTTAAGATATAAGTTAAAAAATATTTATATTTTAAGATGATAATTAATATAATTAAAAATTAAAATATAAGTTGAAATATGCTTAAAAAGAGTACATTGATAATTATTTATTATTTTAATATTTATAGTAAATTATATGTACAGTTTTTAATTTATTTTTCTAAAACATTGTTTAATATTAGTAATTATTTTGCCTCTATTTATACTAAAAAAGACGAAATCTCTCACCCTCAAGATCCATATACCCGGCCCGACAACATGTGAGAGAGTTAATCATGGTGATTCAGCGGCCCCGAGATAAGAGGTCTTAACCTGATATCTCAATGAGCTACTCCAACATTGAGGGTAACAACTCTCACACTAAGACAGTGCAGACATCAAACTTATACTCTTTATATTAAATATATCATTTTTGAACTAACTGAACTATGTCTCTCTAAATTTTTAAAATAGTCCCTCTGTTTATTAATCTTGCATGTTATAATATTAATAACAAAATATCCAGAACAAGAACAGATCCATGACGATTGAGGACAGACTTATCCGTGTAACCAAACACTAAACGATGCGCATTGAGGTGACAAGCCTCGTATCAGGATAAATTCAATCTTCATAGCTTCGTTCCTCTGATACATACAAACCCTAGCCGCCATCTCCTTCTTTCAGTAGCTTATGCTCTCATCACCTGAGATCCTCTTTTCTTTGATCTAGAACATGGTAATGTTTTACGTTTTTTCTGCTCTGTTCATTAGATCTTTTGTTCGCCAAAAATTAAGTTCACTCTACTGAAAATCTCTACGATGGTTTTTGTTCACGTCGTCTCTTACAGAGGTTAATTGGATTCTAGATTTTATATTCTCCTTTACAAATCTGATATAAAGTTTCTCAGGAGGGCTAAATCCGGTCATAAGGTTATAGTTCACGAGTAAATTATTTTCTACTGAAGAATTTACTTCCTTAATGTTATTGAAATTACGATTAACTCAGTCTCCGGAATAATTTTTTTATTAATGCTCTCGTAGATATGCCTTTGTCAATTTTACTCCATAGTATTAAGTGTACTTCTTTGAGTAGGCACCGAAGAAGGAAAAGGCTCCTCCTCCGTCCTCTAAGCCTGCAAAATCTGGTGGAGGAAAGCAGAAGAAGAAGGTGAGATTGTTAAGTTTCAGAAGTTTAATTGACGTCATCCAAAAATATAATGGGATGGTTTATGTTGGTGTAATTTGTGATGGTTGAGAAAATTCCTAACCTATTTCAGCTAAATAAAAACTAAAAAAGTGCTTGTATTTCATCTGAAATGTAACGGATTAAAGCAAAAAATTATGTAATTAATTCGACTGAAGATAGAAAAAAAACAAGAAAAGATTTTAAACAAAAATTGTGGAGCGAAGAATTGTTTGCAATCTCAGATCGCCATCCTTTCCACCCCTCTCTGCCATTCAACTAAACCTAATGAATGGGTGGGTTTACAAATGCTAGGGTAAATTTTGAAACTGTGATACAAACTCAGATCACCATATCCAGGCCAAGGCCTTAATGCTTTAGTAGTTCTTTTTCATCTTGGAAGGAGAGGTATGAGCTTAATATTTGGTTTTATTGTCAGAAATGGAGCAAGGGAAAGCAAAAGGAGAAGGTGAATAACAGTGTTTTGTTCGATCAAGCTACCTATGACAAACTTCTCTCAGAAGTTCCCAAGTACAAGCTCATTACTTCATCCATCCTGTCCGACAGACTGAGGGTACCATTTCCTTCCAAAATTTTCTTTGTTTTAGTTGGTTTTAAAGTGTTTCAGCCAGTGTGGTTGTCATTTTTATATGCTGATAGTTAGTTTATGATGATATGCATATGATTTTTCTTCTAAATAAATCAGGTTGTCATAGTGTTTGAACATGACTGTTGAGATAACAGTGTGAAGTTATCTAGACCTGGGACCCTTTTAGTCCATGACTATTTTGATATTTCTTTTTGAACAATTAATTTTGTTATTCGTTAAAGTCGTTTGCATGCCGATCAACTCAACTATTTATTTAGTGATCCATTTTATTATTGTGTCAATCTTTTATCCTATTACGATCATTCTTACCAAGGTTCCAATTTTTTTTTTTTCAAAGCAGTCATATTATGATTTTTCATGTCAAATCAATAAATAGGTCTTAGTTTACTACCTGAACCCTTATTCTCCGGTTCTGGTTTCTGTTTGGAACTTAGGATCAATACAATCATATCATTGCTTTGATGGTAAACAATATTTCCTAGATTTTATTTCCTTTTCTTGTCATGTAATAAATGTTATTTGTTAATTATATGATATACCTTTGCCTTTTACTTGTTTAGAAGAGCTTTCCTAATATTTACCTTATACAACAATATAAACAATTTGTTGTTGACTTTTTACTGTAATTTACAGTCATGTCCTGGAATACTGATGGGGAATTTTTTTTTTTGTGATTCTTTAGATCAACGGATCATTGGCAAGACGAGCTATTAAGGATTTGATGGCAAAAGGTTCAATTAGGCTGATATCTGCGCACGCCAGCCAGCAAATTTACACCAGAGCCACCAATACATAAGCAACGCCCTAATGTCTGTTCCCCTCTTCATACTATTACTCTTTTAGACTTGAGAGCTGTTGCAATTATCTCTTTTTTGAAGTGTCATTTGATTTTATTTTAGTTAAATTTTTATCTACAATTAGCTATCTTGTCAAGTTGATGAAACATTTCTTTGCAATATCGAAAAACATCTTAGTTTGAGTACCATTAGTTTTGAATTCAAGAGAGGATGGAATCTAATAGGTGTGCGTGAAACTAGCTCAGACTTTAGCCAGATTTGGGGGTCTAAAATTGCGTCGACCTGAATGTATGGTTTGAATCATTTGTCCTGGTAAAACTTGCGGTGTTTTGGATTTGAAACCAAACAAGCTGGTTTGGAACATGAGTGGAATTAGACTGAACCAGCTTGTCTCTACCTCAACAATATAAGCCGGACATGTAACAACAATTCGAGTGTGCATATTTATGATGTGATTATTATTTGAGGTTGTCCGTAGGCAGCAAGAATATGAAAGTTTTGAAACCCTATGCATATTTATTCCGAGATAAAGTAGTGTTATTTAATAATATAGTGAGTAATGTTAGGATTATTGTTTTATTACACACTCGAACCATGATTGGTTCATTGAAAGTATAGTTAATGCATTAAATATAGATAATTTTTATTATTTTTATTGTATTAATTGTGAATTAATATGTGTAAATAAAATAATAAGATAATTATGTGATTATCTTAATTTAATTTCTATGCAATTTATTTGAAAAACTAAAATTTATTAGTTGTAGTAATTAATTAATGAAATTGGTTATTTTTTATATTTCATAATTACTATGTGATTATGTTTAATCTTTTAATATCTATATTTAAAATGCATGTTGACTGTCAAATAATAATAAATTCAATTAAAATAATAAAAATAAATTCGATTAAAATAAGTCCTGCAAACCGAGGCTCGCCCGGTTTCATTTTCTTGTTTTCTAACTCAAGAGCTTCTTTAGGACTTCATCTCTCCCTCTCTCTCTCTCTCCTGTTTTTTATCCTCTTTCTGCGCTTTACCTTCTTTTGCCACCAATGTCGCCCTTTTGTTATCCGACAACTCCCGCGGCCTCTGATTTCTTAGTTGAGGTGTACACTTCCTTTGATTTTTTTTGGTTGGATGATAGAATAAAGTACAACATGATGGTATGAGAGATTTGGTGGTCATTTTGTAAATCTTTGTTTTTGAAATATGAATACTTTGAGAGAGTTAGAAGATATGTTTTTTCTTCTTGTTAGCGTGGAATAGCGACGCAGATAATAATGTAGTTGTACTGCTAATTGGGAAAGTGTGGCAATGATGATATCCAGACTTTTGAATGCTTGTCGGAAGATCCTTTTTGGGTGTTCGATGAGCATTGTTTTGGGTATTTCCTACCATAGAAATCATGTCCTAATATATAAATACGAAACTCTACATTCCTTACTGAATTTACTTTTTCATTTATTAAGAAGTTTTATCTGAGGGGGTCTTTTGATCTTTGACTTAACGGGCTAATCTTAAACATCTGGGGTTGTTATCTCTGAGTGTTTATCTGTTCTTTTATTGCAGGATGGTTCTTAGATTGATACATTCATTTGAATCTGTGTTATTTTTTTCACTTCTTTTTGTTGCTGCGTTCAGTTTCACTCATCTGAACACCCTTTTGCTAAAAATTCCTGGAAATTATCAGAAATCATATAACTGTCAACGTGATGAATTGTCCACCATTTAAAGTAATTTCTTGGCGTTCTGCTAGGGGGCATGTGGACTCTTTGCAAATAAGACATTAGACATCTTTTGATTGCCAAAACTTATATTATATATTTTTTGGGACCACAACTCTATTCTGATTTGAAGAATTTTGATTTTTTACCACTTCCATGATTCTCATAATTATCACTCAGAATTCTTGTTATCCTTTCTCTTTACTGATTCTTTTAATGTTATCATTGACCCTGTGGAAACAAAAAAAATTCACATTCAATCCCCCAGAAGTCCGATCTCATGTCACATGTCCATTTGAGCTTTCTACCTTTCAACTTCTTTTGGCCTATCAGTCTGTTACCTCCTTTCAATATTTGTATTCTTCTTCCCCTGAATCTTCTGGCCTCTGTGCCTTCTTCAAAGTTGCCATACAAACTTTTTCGAATAGAAACAAACGATGCCAAAGAAAAAGGCAAATACATCATCATCTGCTAAGCCAGTAGAACCAGAAAAGATGGTTGAGGCTGAAAAGCCTGTGGACTCAGATGAAAAGGTTGATCTTAATGAAGAAGATCCCGAGGAGGAAATGGAGGAAGAAGTTGAATTTGAAAAAGTTGAGGAAGAGGAGGAAGTAGGAGATATAGAAGAAGAAGAAGAAGATGATGAGGTTGAGGAATCAGATGATCAAGATGAAGAAGTGGAGGATGGAGATGCTAATGAAAAAGATCTCCCATGATGTTGGGGTAAAGGTTGAAGATGAAGACGAGAAGAAAAAACAAGCATATCTTCTTACCCTTCCTTCTCATGGTTCTGAAGTATACGTTGGTGGAATTCCTCAGGATGCTTCAGAGGAAGATTTGAGGAGTCTTTGTGAATCCATCGGGGAAGATTTGAGGAGTCTTTGTGAATCCATGAAACTATTGAATGATACTTGATTGCATCTATATAAATGTTTTTCAAGTTATTATAATGTTTCTCTTTTTTTACAAGCAGGTTCGTATTATGAAAATCAAAGACTCAAATGATAATAAAGGCTTTGCTTTTGTGACATTTAAAAAATGTAGAATTGGCAACTAAAGCGATCGACGAGCTGAAAATACTGAATTTAAGGTATTATTTATTTTCTTCGCACTGGTAGGCTTTCCATCTTTGTAGGTGAATTGGTGATCCATTGTATATGTTCTTATAATATTGTGGTTTTTTACTCTCTTTGACTTCCGTTGTGAATGCTTTTATGATCTATCTTTCTTTGGATTCCGGGTAAAAAGATTAAGTGTTCTACATCTCAAGCAAACATCGTTTGTTTATTGGTAATATTCATAGAGCATGGGGGGAGGAGGATCTTAGTAGGGTGATGACTGAGATTGGACCTGGAGTGACGGCTGTTGAGCTTGTTAAGGTCATTTCACTTTATTTGAGTCCCTTAATATTCATTAAATGAGAATACTGTGTTGTTTTGTTCACAGGATATTAAACATTCTAGCAATAATAGGGGTTTTGCGTTTATTGATTACTATAACCATGCGTGCCGAATACTCGAGGCAGAAGATGATGAATCCAAAATTCAAGCTAGATGATAATGCACCAACTGATAGCTGGGCTGATTCTTCTGCTCCTTCACAGATACTTTTTTAAGTGCCTCTATTCCTCTTTCCAGAAACAGTCTCCTTGTATTGTCAAAAGACCGTTTGGATAAATGTTACAAGAATATCATATCATCCGAAAGTTGTTTTCATAACATGAATGCTTGTAAATGTATCTGTTATCAATTCAGAAGATTAATATTGCTGTTGTCAATTCAAAAAAATGAAAAGCTGTGGTGGTTGTTTATATATTTGGGAATCTCAATTGAAAGAACAACCAGAACTAAAATTGTAAATCGATGGTGTCTTTGTGGCTGAAATATCGAATATTTTGCAGGTAAACTTTATCGAGTAATCATTAGTTCTGATGTGATTGAGGGGATTATAGTTACCCTTGTGGTCATCTTATCAAATCATAATGCCTTTGTTTGATGACTGACTTCTCCAGTGCTAGTTAGTTTTATAAATCTTAGGTGTTACTCTTCGCAGGCAAAGGCAGTAAATGTTAAAAATCTGCCAGAGAATGCAACACAAGAAAAGATAAAGAGGCTATTTGAACATGATGGGAAGAACATCAAAGTGGTTCTTCCACCTGCAAAGTCTGGGCAGGTAAAGAATAGAATTGGTTTTGTGCATTTTGCAGAAAGATCCAGTGCCATGAAAGCTCTGAAAAACAAAGAAAAATATGAACTTGTCGTTGATAATTTTTGTCGGTTGTTTTTTTTTTTTTTTCTCTCTAAATGGATGTTGAAATGAATTCGTTTGTGTTCTTTCAGTATTCAGGCCAAATTCTGGAATGTTTCTGAACAAAACTCTCTAAACAAAGAATCAACAACCAGTAGGACAGCAGCTTGCTCATGCTCCTCAGCCAAGAAGTAATATGGGGAACAGCGGCAGAAGTGGCAGCAAAAACAGTGATGGCGGTCCAAATCGAGGTAGGCCGACCATCGATGGTGGTCTGGGCAAAGGTATTGGCCTTATTAGTTGGTCAAATGTTCAACTTTAGTGGCAATTTTTCTTATTGTTTTTTGAGGAATCTGAAATGCTCAGTTATATGATTAAGTAGGGCTTCAATTTTGTTTGATTGTGCAGAACAATTCTTGCCAATTAAGTTCTTATTCATTGGATCCACCCCCTGATCTTCAGGAATTTGAAGTGCCAAGTTCTCATTTACGGCAAATTTCAAGAGCAAAAGTAACAGATTCGTTCGTAAAATCTAAAAGATAGATCATTGCCATGGGAAATCCACAGAGAAGGAACAGTTTAGTATGGTCACTTATTCTTCTTCTTCCTCGGCTTCTTCTTCTACTTCTGCATTTGTTTCCGAGTCATCTGCAACGTCTGAAGGTTCTTCTGTTTTTCTCTTCTTTTTCACTTCTTTGGCTTTGATTGCAGAAGCCCTTTTTCCAGCATTCTTCCTTCTGAATTCTGAACACAATTAACTATATTAGCCCCAGAGGTTTTAAAAAAAAAACCCTTTTCACATTCTAGTTTAAGAACATTAAGATTTAGATGATTTAAGATTTCATGAAGAATTGAATGAATTCCAGACTGAAAGAACCTAAGATATCACATGAAGTGGAGCAAAACTGTGCATATTTTGTAAACGAGAAACAGTGGAAGATTGGAATGGACTGTGGACTGAATATGAAAGAATATGAACCTTCGAGAGAGGCCTTAAGAGGTTTGACAAACTCGGAAAATTCAATCTCTTCCAGAGCTTTTAGAACATCGTCGGCATTTATGGTCCGCCTGCCCGATTCCTTACAGAGGTCATTTGCTCTGCGGCGCAAAAGCGAGAGAGATTTCGTTAAATCATATAATTGGGCAAGGAAAACGAACAAATCCAAATTTCAATCGATCGGCAAGCATCGAAACAAAACAAAAAACAGTTTCATGTCAAACAGAGCCCTGATTTCTGGTTCAGAAGAAACGGAATAAAAAAAACCTAGGGTTGGGGGAAAACGTACGTAGCGGAAAGGTAGTGAATAAAGATCCGAGCGCTTTCGGAGAAGGCGAGGAGAGCATCCTTGTGAACAATAACGTCGTGGGGAGAAGAGCACTGCGCGAGCTTCTCTTTCACAACCCTCCGCACAATCGTCTTCGGCAGCTCTTCCGCCTCACTCACCGCCTTCTTCTCCATCGCTGTAGCTCTGAGAACTTGCCCTAATGCCGCTCTCTACTGTCCCGCCATTTTTGAACGCGCCCCTCTACTTCCGAAGCCCAACACCTTCTTGGTCTTATTTATTTATTAATTAATTTACTTAGTAACAATAAACTATGACTAAATGAAATTAGATACCTTGTTAATTTATGGTATTGTAAGTCACCCAATATCTTGAATTGAATCCTACACTCAACGATTATAATTTACATTAATTAATTTATCAATTTCGTGAAAATTTAAATTTTAAACTTTATAATTGAATTTTATATTACATAATAATAAAATAGGTAAAATTTAAATGGAAAAATAATAAATTAAAAACAAACAAAATACAAGATTTCACCTTTCTTCTCCCTCAAATGGATAAACTTCCCACGATATTATACATAAAAGATCAAAACTCTTCTTTCCAGTATTGAGCAAAAATTTCAGTTCTAACATGATTGTAGAAGAATAATCCATAAAACAACTGAAGATAACAACAAACAAGAATCCATATTACCAATAATATTTGAGTCTGTCTTCTTTCCCAACCCGAAATGCAGTACACAATGTAAGATTCTTAGAACACTCGGTATGCCTTGCCCATCGTGCTCTTCAAGTACAAGCACCTAACCTGGCAGAATCACGAATCAGAGTGTAAGAAACACGGCCCAGAATTTGGAATTCAAAGAACAAAGCCACGTCATTTATATTCGTGTGAAATCAGAGTGTGTGCTTACATTTTGCCAGTTCTTCTTCAACAGTGAGACAAGGAAATTGACACTCATTTGAACATTTTGGAAAACCTGCTTCTCCTCCATTGCAACGTTGCCAACTGCAACTCCCATGCAAAGAACCTTCTTCAGCTGGAACTTAACCATTGCCTTAGTCTCATTCACTTTAGACTCGAGGGACTCTTGATGAGTAACTAGAGTGGGAAACTTCCCTGCAATCAATATTCCAAAACATAAAATGACAAAGAAGCTAGGTTTCCAGACACTAATGCTTAAATTTTCTTTATTTTATGATAAACAAGTATTGACAAAAGAAATCACAAGAGAATAATAAAGGTGAAGATGGATTCTAGAAAACTTGGAAAGGGAAGACAAATAATTATACTTGAAAACTAATGCAAGAACACTTGCCTGCCTTGTTAAGTCCAGGGCCAAGAAGACGGGGGATCTGCTTGATAACAGCTTCTGATGCCAAAAAGGCATGGTATTTTTTTGCGAGTTTCTTCACCAATTTCTTGTTTTTGTTAAGCTTCTTTAGACTTTCCACGTCCATGTAATCCAAACTTATTTTCACTGCCTGCAGAATTCACAACTCTAACTAACTTGTATTGAAATTTCAAAGAAACATAAAATGAGATGCTGACCAAACATCAAGATGAACAGATAAGTCGAATATTTCCATTTCATAGGTGAATTACTACACCTCTTCAACGTGTTGAGCATCTCCAAGCATACAAATCTTCATTTTAGGACGGGGGATGTGCGGTAATTTCACAGAACCACTGAAACGCTTATCCTTCTGCGGATCATAATTTTTCAGCCCAATTTGAAGTTCAAGTGTCTCAGTAAAGTTCCTCTTTTTCTCCTTGCTATCAGTGAAAATGGATGAAATTGCTTCCCTCAAAGCATCACTCTGAAGCTTACTGCAAATCAAATAATTAAATATTTTCAACAAGACTGCATCAATTAGATAAAACATGTCAGCTTACAGCAACTATCTAAAAAAGGCTGGCCAAAAAGGATGATATGGAATAAGAGTGGATCCTAAAGTCTAAAAAAAGATTCTAATGCTTAAATCAATAGAAAGCATGACCACGACTAAGCAAATGAAATGAGAAGTTATTTGATAGAAAGATAGTCATTATAGCACAGAAGCAGATTAAATTAAGTATACAAAACACCACATAAGCGTCCGTCAGAACAACAACTTTCACAGAAAAATCTCATCTTACTCTTCTCAATGTTTTCAAAAAGAAAAAATGATAAAAACAAAACAAAAAAAGACCCAATTCTATCCCATACCTCATTTTTTAAGCCTTATTACTTCACCAAAACCTGTAACAGCTTTCTCCCTGCAAACGAACATATCTCAATAAAAATATGGAGGAAAATTAAGAGAATGCAATTAATATGTTCATCAGAATTCGAATTAAGCTTTTTATAAACAAGTCCGAGCTCGTCATCGAGAGCACTGCTCATTCAGCGAAAAATTAACAGCATCTCGCCGATCCAACACGTTGACTCCATAAATTCAATCAAATGCACGAAAAAAAACATAAAAAATGAACGACAATAAGACTTTACAGAGTAGGAGAGAATACCAGAGAAGACGGAGAAGAAGCTAGGGTTTCAACCTTCCGAAGGCCAGTAAGAAATTATATATATCAGCGCGATAAACAGATCGACGAGGCCATTAATTACATGGTCCTGTGAAGCCCACTGATGAAGTCCTTTAAATCCCAGTAAGGGTCCATTATAGTCCAATGGGCCCATTTTAAAGTCCAATGGGCCCGTTTTAGTCCAATGGGCCCGTTTTATTGGATAATCTATATAATTTACTATTTATCAGATATTTTTTACCCTCCATTATGTTTTTTTTACCTTCGTTAATATTTTAACCTGTTAATTAATTTATTTTATTTACCTTTGTCAATTGTTTTGTAATTTATTTTAATTGCATTTTATCAATTATTTTTTAACCATTTGTTATGTTTGGTAATTTTTTAAAAATATATAAAATTTCATCTTGATTTATTGGAAAATATAAATTATATGAGAATTTAGTAAAAACATTTGAATTAGATTTTGTGAATTAAGTAAAAATAATAATTGTGAAGAATTTGTGGTTAATTTCACTAAAACTCTGAATGTTTGTAGTGTTTTTATCCGGCACCTCGAAGAAATTATCCAGCAATCAATACCTCGAAGTTTTCCATTTGCTATACAATACTCTCATAGTTAAATTTTTTAATGTTAATTTATCGTTCCTTATCATTCGCAAGCCTACTCAACCTATATCTCTTAATAAATGCAAGTTTGATTTTTTAAGTTTTAACTTGATTTTTGAAGTATGGGTATTGAACTTGAGATAAATATTTGATTTTAAAGAATGTAAACTTAAGGAGGCTTGCGGGCAGTAAAGGCACGTTAGAAATTTTGACGTTGAAATGTTGGCTAAAAAATCAAAAGATTTAAAGTAGATTGGGTGCTTCTTTACATTTAAAAAGGAAACAATGTAATTGTCCGCACGGGCATAGCTCAGTTAGCTCAAAGATGGTAGATTGGGTACAAGAGCCTAAGTTCGACGTCTGCGCTGTCCTAGTGTGAGAGTTGTTACCCCCAATGTTGAGGTAGCTCATTGGGATATCAGGTAAATGCATTCTATCTCTGGGCCGTTGAGTCACCGTGATTTAACCTCCTCACAAATTGTCAGGTCAGGGTGAGAGGCCCGGAGAGCGAGTGATTTTGCCTTTTGATTACAAAAAAAAAACATGTACTTTCCCCCTATTAAAGATGTTTTTGGGCCCAAAAGTTGAACAAGTCCAAGAAATAGAATCCAGAACCAGTATTTAAAACCCCACGCCGGTCTAGGCTGGGTAGTCATCGTGAGTTAAAAACGTGGTTCCCTGTTTGGTTTCAAATTTAGTTAAATTAAATAAAATTTATTATTTTGTGTAATACTATCGAATATTAGCCAAGATTTTAGGCCACTTTTGAATTCTGGGCAAATTTTCATCGTTTTCCCCAAAAACCGTAAATCCGACTGTGAATTTGACCCACAGTTTTGAACAAGCCAAAATTGTTATCCATATTTTGTATAAGTAAATTGACCAACCCAACCGATTTGGTTTTATCCTCTAATATGAGCCGGTTTTGATTTTGCATATCCCTAATCAAAATGTCAAATCTCTAAATTTACGAGAAAAATGCTATGATTCTCGCATATCACAATGTGTCATACAATGATTAGGTAAGTAATATAATTAATGAAATTTTATCATCGCTTAGCAAGAACGTATAAGGCTATAATTAACCTAACAATAAAAATTAATCATTATTTTAAATTTGTAATTATAAATGTCTAAAGTAGGCGTGGGCAGCCCAAACCAACCCAAAAACCCAATCCAACCCAAACGGTTTGGGTCGGGCTTGGGTTGGGTTTTGAGTCTAAAAATAGGGCTTGGGTTGGGTTAATTTAATTTGATTTGGGTTGGTTTGGTTTTTGGTTTTTTCTCATAACCCGAAAATCGAACCAACCTAAATCAATTTAAGCAATTGAGAGCCGGCTGCCCTAAATCTAAAGCTGCCTCTCGTCGGCCGTCGCTCGCTCCCTCGTCGCCTGCCTCTCGTCGCCCGCTCTCGTGCCTGATGTACAATCAAAGTACATCGTCGGTCAAGCCCCCATGATCGGTCATGGGTTTACTAATTGTGTTGCTAATTTTGCAGGAACAACACCTTCAAGGGAACCCGATTGGTGTTTGAACACCCCCGCCCACGAAACATCCGACACGCCCGGCCGAGACACACCCGGACCACCCGGCCACGACACGCCCGGCGGCCACCCCCGCGACCATGACCCGACGACCCACCAAGGATCGATCGTCGGCTTTGCCGAAATCCTCAGGATTTCGGCCCATGAAAATAAGTGACCAACATGGAAGAATGCCCGACCCATTTACCACGGATCGAGTATTCACTCATGGGCCAACTTTCGGTCACATTTGTTTTTATTTAATTTTCAGCAAATAACATTGGAGAAGGAATAGAAAGCAGCCCAGAAGAGGGAACGCACGAAGGCCCGCAAAGGAACGCCGTAGCCGAGCCATGGTCAACCTTTGGTCAAGCCACGGTCAAGTCAAGGTCTTCCTTTGGTCAACTCCGAGTCAACATTTTTGAATCAACCGAGCGCCCTCCGAGCCGTCGGCAGAAACAGAAAGATCTGCGTCCAAATTCAGCCGTGAATCTCCTCACTCGGTCAGGCCAGGTTCATCCGAGAGTTTGAATTCGAATTGGCCCGCTCAAATCCCGTGATATCCGAGATATGGTCAACTCCGAGTCAACATTTTTG
>QAOC01004491.1:165400-216093 GCA_003255005.1 Begonia fuchsioides
CCGAAGCCGACTCATAAATCACAGTTTTTTAAAAATTAGAATCAAAATCAGATTAAAATTATCAAATTTACAGTTAGAATCCGATTTTGCTCACTCTACTGTTCACTGTCTTTTTAATTTTTAAATCCTCAATAATTGCATTATAGTATTCAAACCCCCCGATGGTATACAATATAATATGGGTATATAATATAATATCGATAGAATGACCTGAAATCCGAATAGCAGATTCTTTTGCAGAATAAATTAAATAAGAAATTATTAAATATTAGATTAAATAATCTAAGCCTGATATCGTCCAAACAGACAAGTCGAGTCAACCCAGAAAGAAACCATGAACTCCCTGCGGATTTTAAAAACAAACTTATCTAGCACATGGGTTTGTGATTTGAATTATCTTCTTCAATAATTGGTTCTTCTCCCAGCAACAGTTCTCTGAAAATAGCTTCGCAGACAACGTTTTCATGGAGGAGAACATGACCACCATCGCTAACTTCGTGGTAGTTGATCCAGCAGAGCTTCTTTACGACATGTAGTTGCAATTCCTAGGGCACAAGTTTGTCTACACGCCCTTCATGTCAAGTAAAACTGATTAACCAAACAAACGTGAAAAATACTAATCACGATAATTCTCAGTAAAGACGATCTTAGCAGTCTTGTAGACAGAATTACATTTCTAAGTATGTTCTCAGAAAAGACTGAAGGGTCACAAACAGATACATTTAAATACCAGTCTCCTAGACAGAACGTACTTACACAGTACAATTACACCACTAACCAGACAGAAACTTTTCAATAACACTAAGACAAATATAATAATACTCGCACTATTGAAATTGAATACCAAATATAAATATCACAAAATACTAAAGGAAGGAACACACCAAAATTTACGAGGTTCGGCAAATTGCCTACGTTCTCGGGCACCACCACCGCAGCAAGTCGATCCACTAATCTCTTCAAATACATTACAACTTAGTAATATTTAATTAAATGGATCACCTCAAATGAGAAGTATCTTAACAAAAACACTCTCCAACAACTAAGAGATACTAATGTTCGAGATACAACAACTACGGAAGTTTAAGAGCTATTTATAGCTTTGATAACCTGTTAAACTTCATCAACTTTCCAATGTGGGATTTCAATAACGTCTAACAACTTCCACTATATCTCAAATAATGAGTACAACCAAAAGTTCTCTCTAGAACATCAATGTAGAGGCATACAATAAACATCAAGATCAAACAATAACTTTGGAACACAACAAAAATCAAGAGATGATAAATTTAGGGTATAAATGTGTAGTCTCGTTTTTACCCTATCGGACAATCTTAGAAAGAAAAAAATACAATTTGCACCGTTCAGAATGTAACTCTGTATGTCGCAAACCTACTGTCAAAAATTCAGAACGATCCAGCCGTTCAATCCCAAGAAAATGAATTTCGATTCCAGCAACCCTGAAAAATCTTTTAGAAATAAACCTAAAATATGTATTTTAACCTGAACCTGTATGTCTTTTCTTTTTGCTATCAATCCAATAGGGTTTCTTAGAAATAAACCCTTATATCTCAGCCCAAAATATGGGCGAGCCCAACAGGTTTGTTCCATTTCTTGCTTGGATTTTAGCTTATTTCTAAGTTATTTCGATCAATTTTGCTTATTGTTGATCGATTTAGTGACTTCTGAACATCAATTTTACGTCTTCAAAGTGACCCAGATAGGAATAAGAACACTATTTCTTCAAAAAATTCAACGCAATCCGAGTAAATTGAGATGAGAAAAAGGGATTAAGCAGCTGAAAGAAACTGTACCTTTGGAAGGTTCATGAAACCAGGTCTCATGCCCATACGCATGGGGGGTCCGGCGAAGAAGACAAGAAGGTGACAAGGTCAAAGCAGAAGGCAGAAAACAAAGCACACGAAGCAGAACAGTCTTCTCCGAAGAAAGCCAAGTCCGAGGAAGAAAATGGCCGTAACAGTGCAATAAAAACTGCCGAGGCTTCTTTGCCTGTGGAGTTCAAAGATTTCTGAAAATGGCCGTACAGATTCTTTTTTTTCCTCGTGTTTGGTGATTATTCATTGACCATGTTTGGCTGCTGGTAAATACAGCTTTACTGGAGAAAAGCGATAGAAAAACATGGAGGAATGGTCAATAACTCTGTCATTGGTATATTTAGCTGCTTAAATATGATGATGGCCTCCAAATTTTAGAGCAAGAAATCATTTTCATTGCAGAGAAAGAGGTATCACTGGCTCTTGACAGTATCGAGAAACAAGAAACACAGCCACTGGAGGCGTACGATGTTGTCACTGATCTTGCTGCAGAAGGCAAAGGAATTCCATAGAACAAACTAGATCCAACTGAAGAAGCGCTCGAGTCCATCTCAGCAGAAGTACAATCTTCACTCGTAAATCTGTCCAAAATATTAATTTTTTTTTTTTTTTTTTCATCTTTCAATTTCTAAAATATCATCTCGATGACTGATCATTGCAGCTAAAGATGTATGCAAAGAGAGGCGTTTACAAGGTGGAGAGATATTCGAAAGAGATGTCATAATCTATAACTGTGCTTTCTCTAATTGTGATCCAGGCAGAGGAAGCAACTAGTAAATACAACACAAAAAAGCCTCTCTTTGAACAGTCTTTGATTATTTTTAGTATGCTTCCATTGTTCATTTATTTCCATGGTGCAGGTACTGTATTATGCAGCTAATTAAAGCACCAGGAAGGCCATTAAACTTGTACTATAAGAAGGGAAAAGTGGGTGACGACCCTAACGTAGAGGAAAGGCTGGAAGACTGGGACAATGAGACTGAGACATGCTGGCTCGACCCTTGACGACCCACTTTCTGATCTCTATAACAAACTTGGTTCTTCAATTTCTCCACTCGTCAAGGAACCTGAGGATTACAAAATGATCCTCAATTACCTCGAGAAAACCTACGAACCAGTGAAAGTGGGAGAAATAGTAAGCACAAGAAAAAAACGATGACTAACATGAGATCTCAAGACAGACATTAACAGAACTTGTTTTCAGGAATATGGTGTTGCAGTGGACAATATTTTTACCGTGGAGTCAGCTGCTATGCCGGCTATGAAGAAATAAAGAAATTGCCAAACAAAGTCCTCTTGTGGTGTGGTGAGATGCACTAAAAGTTATTACTTAGTTCTCTTTCAATCATCATGCCATCAATATGCTCTCTTCCGGTACAGGGATACATGGTACATACATTAGAAATTCTAGCACATTCCTCAATTGCTAAGATGATAGAACTATGTTGATTGTCCCTTGCAGTTTGGCCGGGCAATTATCTGCACTGAATTATGCAGGAAACAAATTCCTTAGAAGAAAAGAAGATTGGGGTGAAGGGGTTGGGTCGGAAGACGACAGGCGAAACTTAACACTTCATTTGGAAAGATGAGATTAAAGTTCCTTGTGGCAAATTGATTCCATCGGAACAAAAAGACAGTGCTCTTGAATACAGTGAATATGCTGTGTACGACCCAAGACAGGTACTAGAATCTATTTAGTACTTGAGAAACACAGTTTCTGTTCCATTTAGTTAATCAAATAAGGGTTAACATGTGCAGACGAGCATACGGTTCTTAGTGGGAGTGAAGTATGAAGAGAAGGGTGTTATCATGGAGACACAGGAATAACTCAAAAATGAAAGAGAAGAAGAAGATGCAAACGAATAAGGGCCCTCTTTTTCCATCCTTCTAAGGGTAGATAATAATAAAGCGTTTGTTATACAATGAAGTTGTAACTAAATGACTTTAAAACTAAGCTTAAGCTTTGTTCTTTCTAGAAGAAATCAAGCAAATATCTGTAAAATCCAGGCGAATTGGGCGATACAGGTAAGCCAGTTGAGGGCTTTGGTTTCGCCTCATGATGATGAAATCTTCGCCAAGTAACGAATGTTGTGTAAGTTCTATGATTTCCGAAATTTCCTGCCAAGAGCTGCTCTATATCTGTTTTGAACTGTGATTCTCCCGGGTTCATGGCCGCAAACTTAGCAACGTAGTATTAAACACGGGAGTGTCTGGCTTGCGAGCCAGCACATTGGTGTCTTGCTCAAAAGAAACTAAAAAAGAAACTAAGCCGAGGAGAACTAAGGAGCGGCAGCTGGGAAACCCGAAACTGACCTTAAGGTCTCGCCCAAAAGCGTAAGGTCCGGGTCGGGTACGAGTAGGATAACGGGTAAAAATATAGATTTCGGGTTCAAGTAAACGGGTAGGGAGTAACAATACACGATACCCGAGTTTAATACCCGTAGCCCAGGCAGCCCAGCCCTAAAATACCCGTGTTTACGTTTTTTTCAATGATCCTTTGCTTTTTTTCATCAAAACTCGAAACTACCCGGATCCTACCCGGAATACCCGGAATACCCGGATCCCGGCAAGTAACATTTCGAAAAAGTTTAAATTTCGGGTAGACCCAAAAATACCCGGTTCCTACCTGGAATACCCGGATCCTGGTATTTTTCCGTTTTTTTGGGTAGGTCTGAGTTTCGGGTACTGCTTCATACCCGATACCCGAACGGATCCAGTATTTTTTTTAAAATACCCGACCCGTTTATCGTTTGTCCACTCCCGGCGGCAGCTGAAAGTTGTGCAAAGACAAGAAGGATCAAAATGACCGTTGGGTTCATTTGAGAGGTAAACTCGCTTGGATTTTTTTCCAAATCATTTTGTAAATTCAAAAAATAATAGTATTCGAGTTCATTATAAAATTATAAATTTTTTTAATGATATACTTATTTTTAATAAAATATTTTCTTATTCACAATAAAAAATTATAATAAATTTTATAAATGTTAAAAAATATTTTTTTATATTATTTTCTTATAATATTAGGAATATGTTATAAAAATTAAGAGAGCTGAAATTAAAAGTGAGATTTTCGTAGAAAGTGTCGAGAGATGGCATGGATTTTTTATGTAGGATGTCAAATACAAATTATTAAATATCTAAGATATTTAATGACTGAAAAATTCGGTCGAAGTGTCAGACACAAATTATTAAACATTTAAAATAATATCTAACATTTTAAATGTTGGGTAAAAAAAACATTTGTTCATACATAAATTATAAAACGTTTTAAAGTATCTGATGAACTCAAAAGAAAAATAGAAAAATCTAGAGTATAATACTTGAACATAGTCCCAATACACTAATCTTAAATATTAAATATGAATGTCATTAAATTGAACACGTCAAAAGAGTAATTATAATATTTAATCTCTTATTTTACGTTATCAAAATATACATTTCAAACTATGTTATATTCATCATTTTAATTGAATAAATAAATTTTAGAACGTACAGATTAGGTGACGTGGACTTGCATTGTTTATTCAAATGGTGTTTAAGAGAGCCGACATTTTCATTGATGACATTAAGCCATGGTCAATTATGTAAATAACGAAAAACATGCGACCCTAATACATTTATAATCAACCAAAGCCCAAAAGAAAAGGAAGGTAAAATGACCATTTTAGACATTCCTCATATCTTCTTCAGTTTCTCGGCCTTCACCACCGGATTCGCCTTGGCGATCTGATCCTTCCCCAACCCCTTGAAGTCGAACTCGCACGCGTGTTGCTCCGGGTACCTGTGGGACCCACAGAACGTCATCCCGCACCTGCACCTGAAACCTGTGAGCCCCACGCGCCTCCTACAACTTCCGCACTTCTTCGCCGGACTTCCGACCGGCGCGTTGTCTCCTCCTACTCCCTGTATTCCTATCTCCGACGATCGTTGAATCTGCTCGCAGGTTGAAGATTGAGCGATTGTCGGTGGAGCAATGGGAGATGAAGCGGTTGAGGATGCGGCCAGAGTTTGATTCAGAGCGAACGCGGCGGAGGAGGATTGTTGTTCCTTAACTTGCAGGTCACGATAACACCTGGAGCAGAGATTTCGAGTCGCCGGAATCCCGAAGAAGCCACAGTTATTGATACAAAGCTTAGGCGCCTGACATCGATGCTCTTCTGCCATTTTCCTTCCCTCTATTTTCCACCAAATCAAATACTACCGGCCGGTGATGTTCTTCTGGACTCTGAATCAGAAGATCCAAACACGACGACAGAGACCGATCAGATCAATGAAGAAACGAGCAATTCAAAAACTATCGAACCAGAAGAATACCTTATACGGACCGATTCACACCGGCCGATCGCTCTGAGCGAGATCAGGAGAGGAAAGGAGAGAAGCGAAGAACGAGAAACTGGAAGCCTGAAAAGGAGGAGAATTATAGACAACAAAAGGCGGTGATTCCTTACTTTGGGGTGGGGGCCGAACACAGAATTCCAGGCCGCCCTCCTTCCTAATCCAGACCTCGATCTTATCTCGAATGAATGAATTTCTATATTCACGTCGGCTGGCATTTATTTGCATTGCCTTTCTCTCCAATTTTTCTTTCCTGCCAAACAGTCATTTCTCTTTCCTAATTACGCGCTCAAATAATAAACTAAACACGCCCCCTCTTCCATGTCACTGTCATGCTCATCGCCGAGCCGGTAGAGCTAAGCCACGCTTCGGATTTTGGACCCGGTGGGCCCGTTGATCAAGGCAATGCGGTGGACGTGTACGGGGCGAATCATTCCCCACCTCCGATCTGCCCCGTCGACGCCTTCCACGTTAGTCTCCTTTCCAGGCTCTAGATTTTTTTTCTTCAGCTTTCTTCAATTTCTTTTAGAAATTGACTTTTGGTTTCACCAAATCCCTCAGTGCTTTCGCTCCTTTTAGCACGTAAACAAAAGACTATCTTTCTAATTTCCAAACACCATTAGAGCATGAGTGGTTCACGGTAGTCGGCGGGGAGGGATTTGACCAAACATTTAACGGCATTCTAACATCGAAATGCAGGTCAAAATGTTGGTCAAAATTACTTAAAGTTCAAGCGTTTATTGAGCAGAGAGATCGATTGCAAATAATCTTAACGCTTAAAGATGATAATTGATATTTACCCTAAATAGAAACGAGTCTAACTGTGTATCATTTCTTGTTCTGAATTCATTCCCCAAAATATGGTTCAACAATCTTCCACGCTGACATCAATCTAGTACCTTTGATCTTTCAAGGGTTTTGAGAATCATGAAAGGGTTCAAATGAGTAAAAGATTTTCTTTTTTTGGAAGAATGAACTGGAATTCAGAGATAGATAATGTACACCTTAGAAGAGCAGTGCCATAAAAATCGTCTTGCAGATGGAGGGGAAATCTTCCTCCCACATACATCAAAAAGAACTTCTGCAGATAGCTAATGTCTCCTTTTGGCGACTGAATTCAAGGAAAATTCAACCAAACTCGTTACATTTCAAGCTTCCAAAAAGCACAAGAGGCGATCAAATGTTCAAAGAAAACGCAAAAATCCTTCTATTGCACCAAATCGCTGTCACGAAAGCAGTTTCACAAATAATGATCTTTGATGCTCTTTTGTTTTCCAAGCAAGCAAACTAGGCACATTTCTGGATTATGACCAGAACAGCAGAAACCGATTAGAAATAGAACCTGAACAGACTGTTGGTAAAGAAGAAACTTAGATGGCATTTCCTTCGAGGACTGCCCATTATCTTCCACTTCATCTTCCCCCTTTCAGCTCTACTTCTTCATCGTTTTCTTCCTTAGCAGTTGGAGAGCTAAGCTGGTAGCGGCTGCCATCCACTGCCTTCATCTTCATCGTTAACGAAGTTAAAGATGCCCCGGCGAGAATGTCTATCTGGGTGTCTCTGCTTTTTGTCTCGCTTCCCCATCGTCGCCTTTTCCCCTCCGGCTCCGCTCAAACTCCTCCGTCTCGCCTCTCCGTCTGACCCGCCAGAGCTCCGTTCAGCTAAAATCGGCCGAAAGGGTTCTGACTATTGAGTTTTGACAAAGGAGATTTTTAGAGGAGAAAGTCTAAGTTTACTCCCTTATCCTACATCTTTATTTACTCTTTTTAGAAACCTACTCCTTGTACGGTTTTCTATCAGCTCTTTTTTCCTTTTCTTGAAATTTAGCACTGCTGGAGTCCTTAAACTCCAAAATGCCCTTAGCTTAGGTATATAATATTCGTTAATTATGTAATTAACACATTATTTAGTAAATAACTAAAACAAAATTATTCATCGTTTCAGCTAATACAAAAATGAAAGATACCCAATAAGGATTAAAAGATAAAATTAAGGGGTACTCGATGATAATTAATTACAACACTAAAATATCGATAATTAAGCAAATCAAACTCTAACCTTTTATTGAAGATAAGTTATAATTTAATTTTGGTTTAGGTCCATATAAATTATAAATCAGGCATTTGCCTCCACGCTTTCGTCTCGTCAACTCTTCTTGCACGTATTTTGGCTTTTCATCCTCCCAGTTTCCAATCCCAAATCTCGACCTTCTTCGTAATTTTGGGCTAATCCTCAATTTTCTTAAGGCGATCAGTTTCAGCCTAGGATTTCCGTATATTGGCCCCGATCAACGTTGATTGGAGCTTTTTTTGGGGAAGTGAAAATATTGGTTTCTTAGGGTTGTGCTCGTCTCGGAGGTTTGATTTTGCGATTCGTGATTTTCTTATGTACTGTGATCGGAGGGGATACAGGAGATGTACAGCAATTTCAAGGAGCAAGCTATCGACTACGTGAAGCAAGCGGTACAGGAAGATAACGCTGGCAACTATGCCAAGGCTTTTCCCCTGTACATGAACGCGTTGGAGTACTTCAAGACTCATCTGAAGTATGAGAAGAATCCGAAGATTAAAGAGGCAATTACACAGAAATTCACCGATTATTTGCGCCGTGCTGAGGAGATCCGAGCCGTACTCGATGATGGAGGTCCTGGACCTGCGTCCAATGGGGACTCAGCTGTGGCGACGAGGCCCAAGACAAAGCCTAAGGATGGGGAAAGTGGAGATGGAGAGGATCCCGAGCAGGCTAAGCTGCGAGCCGGGCTTAATTCGGCGATTATAAGGGAGAAACCAAATGTGAAGTGGAATGACGTGGCAGGCTTGGAGAGTGCGAAACAAGCGTTGCAAGAGGCTGTTATATTGCCAGTGAAGTTCCCTCAGTTCTTTACTGGTTAGTGTAGTTTGTGATTCAGATAATTTGGTGCTCTTTGTCGAATTTGTTATGGTTCGAATCTAGATTGTTTGTTGTTTTTTGTTTGTGTATACATTTGTGCATGCTGAATGCTATGTGGTTGGGATTAACTTCCGTGTCATCACCGCGCAAACAATGATTTTTCATGTAATCTAGTCAATGATGTTTGCCATCTTAAGTAGATTTAATTATTCGTTACTGTATTATTCAGGTAAAAGAAGACCGTGGAGAGCTTTTTTATTATATGGACCCCCCGGAACTGGGAAGTCATACTTGGCAAAGGCTGTTGCTACTGAAGCTGATTCTACATTTTTTAGGTAGAGATAAACCTCACAATGTGTTCGAAGTTCAATATTGAATTCGATGCTCATTACCATCATCTCATGTAAATTCTTTTTTTTATCCATTATTTTCAGTTCCTCATTTATTTTACTTTTTTGTCAGTGTTTCTTCTTCTGATCTGGTCTCTAAGTGGATGGGTGAAAGTGAAAAGCTAGTTTCCAATCTTTTTCAAATGGCCCGTGACAGTGCACCTTCCATCATCTTTGTTGATGAAATAGATTCCTTATGCGGTCAGCGTGGAGAAGGAAATGAGAGCGAAGCATCTAGGAGGATCAAAACTGAATTGCTTGTGCAGATGCAGGTATCTATTTGTATGGTGGGAAGGAGACTTCTACATACGAACTTGAAATCTGAAATGCATTGCTTGTTCTCCCTTGGCTTAAGATATTACATGGTGTTCATATTTCAGTAGATACTATATGCCAAAAAGGTCAACTATTTTTTGTGCATTTTGATTGGTTGTGGATAAAAATTGATCTTTCATTATTTCTGCAGCAAAATTAAGTTCAAGGCAGTTATTGAGGTTTGCAATATTAGTGAGGCAGAGGCAACGTACTGAGTAGAACAATTCAATTGCTACTTTAGTGGCATTGTCACTATTCACTGACAAATAAATGTCATCATTGTTACATATTGATTGATTACACCTATGGATTATTGATTTAATATTTATTTAATCGGGTTAGTGGTTTTTTTAGATTAATGATTATCGAAGATTGATGGTAAATACTTGGAATAAATATGGTATTTAATATTATTTCTTATGGTAAAAGAATATATTTCATATTGCTATTTACTGGTGTATATGCTTTGTATTTTTCACTTTGGATGTTGTGATTTTTTCTCTTTATTTTTGCATACAGTTAGTGTTCCAGTTGTAATACCTATCAATTTAGAATAATATTATGTTGTGTTTAATATTTTGCTTAAAGCTGGATGTTGTCGATATTCCTTAAACTTTAGGGTGTGGGGAACAATGACCAGAAAGTTCTCGTTCTTGCAGCTACAAATACTCCCTATGCTTTGGATCAGGTAATCGGGCACGTGAAAAATACTCCTTGCATGTTTTGCGACTATGTTGATTGGATACGGAGTTATATTAGTGTGACTAATCAGATTTCTTCTAGGCCATTCGTCGGCGTTTTGACAAGCGCATCTATATTCCTCTTCCAGATGTGAAGGCTCGACAGCATATGTTCAAAGTTCGGAGAATTATAGTATCATGTGTTTTAGTTGTCTTTTTCTTATATTTTGGTTTAAACTTTTTTGCGTACCTTGACGAACAGGTGCATCTTGGAGATACTCCCCACAATTTGACTGAAAGTGATTTTGAAAGCTTAGCTCGTAGGACTGAGGGTTTCTCTGGTTCAGATATATCTGTTTGTGTACGTTCAGCCTTTCCTGAGAGAACGCTCACATGTGTTCATACTGCCATTTTAATGTTTGGAACATGATTCAAAATATTGACTTTTAATTTTTTTAACCTTTTTGTCTTCTTTGGAATGGTAGGTGAAGGATGTTCTCTTTGAACCAGTTCGGAAAACACAAGATGCCATGTTCTTTATAAAGGCTTCTAATGACACTTGGATACCTTGTGGACCAAAGAAACCAGGTGCCATTCAGATCACTATGCAAGAGTTGGCCACGCAAGGTCTTGCTTCAAAGGTATACATCGAGCATATATAATTTTCTGTCACTTTTTATCAACTCTTTGACATCCCCTTGCAAACATAAAGCTCATTTCGGTAATGTTGAAATTTTTAATCCTGTGTTACATGTATGAATGTAATAGATTTTCTTGGAATTGAGCTCAAACCTGTCAATGTCAATTAACTAAACAATGCAATTGTTTTGAATGTTCTTGTGTGATAATTATGGAAGTTTTTTTGGGTGATAATACAATTGATTCGGTGGTGTGACTAACTAATTCCCTTGCAGATCCTTCCCCCGCCAATCTCGAGAACAGATTTTGATAAGGTGCTTGCTAGACAGAAGCCTACAGTGAGCAAATCGGATCTTGACGTCCACGAGAGGTTCACTAAAGAATTTGGAGAGGAAGGATGAGCATGGTCAATCTATATTACACCAATCATTACTTGGTAATTAATGGTTTAATACTTATCACTGTTTGTATTATGTCTACCAGTTTCAAGTCAATCAAATTCTCACAATTTCCCATAAATGGTAGCTTCTGATCCCTGCTTTGTAATTATTGACTTGAAATACCAAGTTTGAAGTTTCTTAAATGCAATCTGTCTCGAGTTGTGAGCAAGAATAGTTTTGAAGTCGTTTGTCTTGTGAGTTTGGTCTCTTACCTCTTCAATTGTATGTACGGAAATTTCTATTAGCAGGAAGAAAGATGATAGGTTTATTTCTTAATTTTATGCAAAAATCTTGTTGTAGGACATGAGATGTATTAGGGGTGAGAAAGATCTAGACTGATTGTATTTCATGGGTCGTTTGGTTTGGCTTCAATCTTTTTTAATTTGAAAAAATATGTTTTATTATTGTAGCTTGATTTGGTTTTTGGGTTTGGAGCTAGTATCGAATTTGGATTGACATTTAACCGGGTTTGTGTCATTTTTGATTTGCAGTTCTCGGTTTGATTTTCCAGGTTGTTGACTTCAAAACCGTGGAACTGAACTTCGGATGGTTCTGATCCATTGCATAATTAGTTCAAACCGATTAGTCAGTTTAAACCATGCTTAGGTGCAGATAATCTTGAACCATGTGGCTTATTAATGAGCTATAACAAATGCATAATAAAGTAGTTACATTGGTTGGCCTCAAACATGTTTCAAGCTTCCATTTTTATAAATCTTGAAACATGGCTTCCATTTTATAATGCCTGAGCCTGAGCTTGAGCCAATATCTTCACTGGAAAAGTAGTCAAATCTGAGAATACTAGGCGAAATCCTTCCCACCAGGGTACCACACCTCGGCTCGACAACATGTGAAGAGGTTAGTCATAGTGATTCAGCGGTCCAGAGATGAGAGGACGACTTGTCGTCTACAAAGAGCTACTCTACATTGGAAGATTAATCTCTAATATTGATATCACCAGACTTCGAACCGTGACGTTTGTATTAAATATATAATCTTTGAACCAACTGAGATATGTCTGTGCCGGCTCAAATTTGAGAATACTTGAGTAAATAGCACGATTCCCACTTGATTTGTGATCCAAGCAAACATCTTCTTCTTTTTAACTCAGGTTCGTGTAATTTGGGTAACATTAACTACTTATTCATCACTTGTCATTGTTATAATTTAAAAATTGGACGTCTTACTCGTATGAACTTGACCTAGATTGAAGAGAATTCCGAAAAGGTCAGAGCTTTGTGGGAATTTTGCCGGAATCGCTCTCCGATTTACCGGAAAATTTATTTGTTGACCTTCCCATCCTTGTCACCTCCTGCAAACCTGTCGTTTTCAATCTCTAAATTCTCGTCTTCTCTCCGGTTTATCTTGTTTTTTACTTTCGGATTGAAAAGTCCGATTCTTTCTTAGTCCGTCCTTCAGTATCTTCGACCAACTCACTCCTTTTAGGAGATTTGACCGTTGAAGGAACTAATCCCTCGAGCATCGAGCACCTCTCCATTCTCACTTTTCCGGGTGCGGTTTGTTACATTTAGGGTTTTTACTCCCTCTTTACGCGGTTAGGGTCAGATTATCAAGTTCTTTGGTTCTGTTATTAGAGTTGGTTTCTCGCGACAGCTCCGAAGCTTTAGTTTTGGCTAGTGGGTCTGTAGGAAACGACGTCTGTGTGGTTTTGAAGAAAAAAGTGCGCGTCCATGGTGGACTTCTCAGGGAAAAAGGCGAATTTCGTGTTCTTCGACATATGGAGGCTTCAAGAGTGAGAAAGAGTGTAGAAAGTTGGTAAGGAAGAGGAAAAGATGATTGCTGAGAAACCGAGCTGGGTTAGGCATGAAGGCATGCAGATTTTCTGCATTGATGTTCAACCTGGTGGCCTCAGGTTCGCCACTGGTGGAGGCGACCACAAGGTATCTCGTTCTCTCTTCCTCTCTCTCTCTCTCTCTATATATATATATATATATATATTCTGAAATTTTGCTACATCTGGATTAGAGCTTCCATTTGGAACATCAAACAGAGCTTCACATCTTGAATCAGTTGCTATGATGTAGAGCTGAATTTTGTTGATCTTTTCAGTAGCACTTCTGTGCATGGAAGTTTATATTTACACGAGGATCACCTTTTAAGTTCATAGAAAGTAATAATGTTTTGTCTATTCTCGATTGTAGATTACTCTTAATTTGTTGATTCATCTTCCCTTTTAGCTCTGTGTTATCAATCATCTGCAATCACAGAAGCATTTTCCTTTACTTCTGATTGTCTTTGGTTTGCATTTTTTAATAAAAAATTAAGGGGAGATTTGGCAATTCTTTTGGTGGCACTGCTCCAGTAATTGTAAATTACTGTCTTTAGAGAAGCATGTATTGGATCCAATTGGCGATTGTATTGCTGGGGATGGTCCTTGCAATTCGGTATATAGTACCAAAGAAAACTGAACCACCTTAATCTGGATTTCTTTCATAATGGTTGTCAATTTGTTCTTTTAACAGTTAAAAGCCATAACAGTTCATGCAAGTCATTTGTTGGATCTTCCTCTTTTCATCTAATTCCAAAATTCTAATGGTGTTTGCAACTTTTAATTTTTCAACATTTGTCTTGTAGAGCTTGAGAGAAAGTATGATTTGATTTTGAAAAAAAAATATATTGAGTAGTAAAACTGGGATTTTGAGAGTTTAAATTTTTAATTTTATTTCAGACAGTTAAATTTTCAGCATTTATCTTTTACTCCATATAGATTCTTCTAGTCAAGCTACTAGAATTTGGAACAGTGTCATTTCATTCCTAAAAAAATATGAATTTGAGTCATAAAACTGGAAGGGCGAGAGTTTTTTCTGGAAGGAACTGACTTGAGGTAAGAGAAGCAGGGCAAACGGGATTCCAACTTGGTTGTAGCTTCAAATCTAAAACATGATAGAGTTATTGAGCATCTCAATTGAACTTTCACTGAACTCTCACCTGATCTATGAAATCTTAAGCGAATTTTTTAATGTATTTTTCACTGATAACTGTTATTGATATTCGAGACAGAGTATTATCATTTTCTTTCTTGAACCTTTTGGTATGCAGGTAAGGATATGGAACTTGAAGTCTGTGTGTAGGAACTTAGAAGATGATGACTCAAAACAGAGGCTTCTTGCCACCCTTCGCGACCACTTTGGATCAGTTAACTGTGTTAGGTGGGCTAAGCATGGGCGATTTGTAGCATCAGGGTCCGATGATCAGGTGATTTTAGTCCATGAGAGGAAGCCTGGTTCTGGAACCACTGAATTTGGCAGTGGAGAGCCTCCTGATGTTGAAAACTGGAAAGTTGCTTTGACTTTGAGGGGACACACAGCCGATGTGGTATTGTTATTTCTTCATGAGGAATGATGGATTTAGTGTAGTAATTGTAAGTTAAGATAAAGACATTAATTATAGCTACTCATGACTGCGTAGAAGAAGGTAAAAATTAGATGATAAGACATTAATAAGTTTAAAAAAAATCTAATTTTGATTCTTTGCTGATTCATAGAAGTAGGGAGGCAAGAGAAGGGAATGCTCTTAAGTACTTAGTGTACACATAATCACCATAGTAAATTATCATCCGACTTGGTGGTTTCTACGCATATTACCTAATCTGGAATTGTTTCTGTGCCTAAAGTAGGTGGATCTTAATTGGTCTCCCGACGATTCAATTTTGGCAAGTGGTAGTTTGGACAATACAATCCACATCTGGAATATGAGCAATGGCATTTGCACTGCTGTACTTAGAGGTCACTCCAGCTTGGTAAAAGGGGTTACATGGGATCCAATCGGTACTTTCATAGCTAGTCAGTCAGATGATAAAACTGTCATCATTTGGAGAACGAGCGATTGGAGTCTTGTTCATCGGACGGAGGGCCACTGGGCAAAATCAGTGTGTTCTTTTCTTTTTGTTTTTCCAAATTTTCTGTCTTGTATTATCTTGTTTTTAGGGTGTTTCTCTCTTTTTCGGCAGCTTGGATCTACCTTTTTTAGGCGGCTCGGCTGGTCCCCTTGTGGACATTTTATTACTACTACTCATGGTTTTCAGAAGCCAAGACATTCTGCACCTGTTCTTGAGAGAGGAGAATGGTCTGCTACATTTGACTTTTTAGGACACAGTGCTCCTGTTATTGTGGTCAAGTTCAATCATTCGATGTTTAGGAGGACTTCCAGTGATTCTCAGGAAGTAAAATCTGCTCTTGCTGGATGGAGTAATGGGTCTTCTAAATCCGGAGGCAAAGAATCACAGCCATATAATGTCATTGCTATTGGGAGTCAAGATCCAACAATAACAGTTTGGACAACGGCCAGCCCTCGTCCTCTTTTTGTTGCAAAACATTTCTTTACACAAAGCGTTGTTGATTTATCATGGTATGTCCTTGAAGCAATCATTGACAATATGTAGTGGTTGTTTGCATACTAATACTATAAAAATGATTTTTACTGTCTTCTACTTGGGTTTCACTCTTCATTGTTGATTGGAAACAGGAGTCCAGACGGGTATTCACTTTTTGCATGTTCCTTGGATGGGTCAGCAGCAACTTTTCATTTTGAGGCGAAAGAACTTGGTCACCGGTTAAGTGATTCTGAACTTGACGAGATTAAGAGAAGTAGATATGGTGATGTGAAAGGTAGGCAGGCTAACTTAGCCGAAAGCCCTGCACAACTATTGCTTGAGGCAGCATCTATAAAAAAAACTTCTAGTAAGAAAGTAACTTCTGATGGACCGCAAAAACAGGGAGTTAAATCTTTGGTTGAGATGGGGGTTGGAGCTACAAAGTCCGAAACCCAAGTCGATGAAGGGAAAAAGAATCTTGTTTCTGGTGGAGATGGTACAAATAAGGCAAGTTCTATTAAAATCGCCAGTCCTGTGAAGCAAAGAGAATATAGACGCCCTGATGGAAGGAAGCGGATCATTCCAGAAGCTGTTGGCGTACCTCTGCAGCAGGAAAATGCACTTGATTTTCTTGCTGATAGTGGGAAAGACAATAATGACATTGTTTCAACTGAAGCCATCAAAGAAAACTCAATTCGAGGAATACTCGCAAGAAACCCTGATTTAAGGGAACGAACTGGTTTCACTTCAAAGTCTATGATAACTGAGAGTCTTGTCATTGAGAAGGTTCCAGTTCCTTCTGGTGGAGATGGAAGCATCAATGTGGAACATTCTGGAAGTTTGAAGGATGCAAATACTTTAGCTGCTTGCTCTGCTCTCTCGATAAAAGTCTTTGATAAGAAAGGAGGGGAAGATGCGGAACCTACTTTCTTAGAAGCTCGGCCAAAGGAGCATGCTGTAAACGACATTGTTGGGGCTGGAAACTCATTGATGTTGAAAGAAACGGAAATCAGTTGCACCAGTGGAGGTAAAACTCTTTGGTCTGATCGAATTTCTGGGAAAGTCACTGTTTTGGCTGGAAATGCCAACTTTTGGGCAGTTGGGTGTGAAGATGGAAGCTTGCAGGTTAGATCTGAAGTTTTTCTTTTGAAAGCTACTTAAAGTTTTTGCTTACTTTTTGCGTAGTATTTCGTTTATTGAAGTAGTGTTATCCATTAAAAGTATGCATTTTTATGAAATTACCGGGGTGTCATTCAGAATATAGTAATGTCATGCCAGCATAATATGAGTTTTAAGTTTTGTAATGTTTCTTGAATTTGCTGTGAGAGGCATTGAAAAATAATATTTTTTTTTTGGATTTATTAAATTCATGTGGAAAATACTAATAGATAGGACGAAAAGCAGGAAACTCAAGATCTGATATCCTATATCAGACTGTTCATTTTGTTAATCTTGAATATCTCAGTTCAAGATATTCAGCGTGTTGCTGAGAGTTTAGGTATTAAATTTATCAAATCATTAGAAAAGTAGCTTGTGAAAATTTGTTGATTTTGTAGTTTTAACATCACTACATTTTTTTTTTCCTGTCATTGAGAAGATTTATACCAAGTGTGGAAGACGCTCCTTGCCAACGATGATGATGGGTTCTGCAGCTACATTCATAGATTGTGACGATTGCTGGAAATTGTTGCTTGTTACTAGAAGAGGATCCTTATATGTATGGGACTTATTCAATCGAAGCTGTCTTCTTCACGACTCATTGTCATCGCTAGTTGCTCTTAATCCACATGCTTCACCAAACGATGCTGGTATGAAATAATTGTTAACTTCTCATTGGTCTTGTAATCTTTTGTAATATTTCTATAATATGGTATGCATATATCTCTTCTTTCTTTTGAGATTCTTGTTTCAATTTTAGGAATGATTAAAGTTATATCTGCAAGGCTATCTAAGTCGGGCTCTCCTCTCGTTGTATTGGCAACTCGCCATGCATATCTCTTTGACATGAGTCTCAAGTGCTGGCTAAGGGTCGCCGATGACTGCTTTCATGCCTCCAACTTTGCAAGCTCTTGGAATTTGGGTTCCATTCAGAGCGGCGAGCTGGCTGCTTTACAGGTCGATGTTCGCAAATATTTGGCCCGAAAACCTGGTTGGAGCAGGTTGCTAAAACTTGGTTTTTCGAGAGAGTTTTATAGATTTACATAAACTTATTGTATGTTCAATGCTGCAATTTTTATGACTTAAAAGTAGATTTTAACCATTCAAATCTTTCATGGTTCTGGTATTAAACTACTTTTTAGGGTTACTGATGATGGAGTTCAGACTCGGGCTCACTTAGAAGCTCAGTTGGCATCGTCGTTGGCTTTAATGTCACCTAACGAATATCGCCAATGTCTTTTATCGTACATTCGGTTTCTAGCAAGGTGCTGTTTTTGCCTATGTTTTCAATCTGTGATCTAAGGACAGAGTCAAAAGCTGTAAAAACGCATTATTTATTTTCATAATCTTTCAGGGAAGCAGACGAATCACGACTACGAGAAGTATGCGAGAGTTTTCTCGGACCTCCAACTGGGATGACCAATGATCCATCGTCAGACTCAAAAAACCAAGCTTGGGATCCTTTTGTTCTTGTAAGAAATATTGATTTTGAATGAATTGTTGTCTTTATTTTCTTCAAAAGCAAGACAATCTCTTAGTTAAAAAGTTTTTTCAGGGAATCAGAAAACATAAGCTATTAAGAGAAGACATTCTTCCTGCAATGGCAACCAATCGAAAAGTTCAGCGACTTTTGAACGAGTTTATGGATCTCCTATTCGAATATGAAAGTACGGAAAATAATTTCGATCAAAGAAATCCCGGGCCATCCACAACCGCTGATTGGGCGGTGGAGGCTCCACCTCCACCCCCCACCTCCAGCTGTGAGTGAGAAACTGGCCGATCCTTCTGATCACAACGAATCTTTCAAGTTATCAGTCGATCCTCCTATAGCTGATCTAGATCCTTCCGTCCCTTCATCAGCTGATCCAAATCTAAATTCTCAAGTCAAAGATTCAGCTTCTTGAAGCCCGGATATTATCCAAGAAGAAGGATCTGCGGAAGTCAGCTAAAAAGCTGTTTCGGACAGTAAGCATGTTCATCTCGGTTTGGTCATAGAAGGATTCTGGTGGGTCGTTGACTTGTAAATTTTCTTCAATTAGTAAGTTGTCCACCTTTGTTGGATCGACAAAGTTTCAAGAACTGGTGATTAATCTGTAGTTTTATTGTAGCGTCTGCAATTTAGAGAGTCCATTTGGATTTAATTCGATTTTCATATTTAGTATTGTACTGCTGGTCTTTGATAAATGATCTCTTTCAACGAATATATCTTTTGGATTGGTTGCGACAAACGGGTGTCCGTTATGGTTGACTTTTAGTTTTCTTCAGAATTGAAAATTGATCCGTTTGATTTAGTTCGGCTCTAAATCGAACAATTCCATACCGAAATATGACAAACGCATCCGCTTAAATAAGCTTGTCCACTGAACTTTTTGGAGCCGAATCAATTTTCTAACTTGGTTCAGCTCTAAACCAATGTTAGTTAAGGCTAACCTATATAAATGTAAAATGTATTTATAAAAAAATTAATTATTGCAATTATAATGAATAATTCATTGCTATAATAGTTAATTATTTATTGAGTTAATAAAATTGTCTTATTGATGTATAAATTTAGAAATACAATTAACTAAATTGGAAATAATTTAATTGCTAATCATTTGCAAAAACGTGACAAAAAACGGACCCAAACCGAGTGGGCTCTAACCATACAAAAGTATAATTTACCGAACCTAAGGAGCTAAGTAACCCAAGCCTAGTCAGCTACCGTCCCGAGTTAAGCCTTTGGTTCGGTCGTTTCGGATCTAAAGTGTTATTTCAACCACAAGGATAAAATGGTAAACTGTTAAGCTGATTAGGATTCGAGAGCGCCAAAGTTCCATATCTTCTTCCAACTTCCATTTCCTCCGTTGGTTTCTCTGCCCGGGGCTCAGCGGCAATGGATGCGAGCGTTTGCCAACTGGTTCCTAATCTTAGTTCCTTCACTTCCACCTTTACGAAGACTGAGGTGAAGCCTCGCCGAACTTGTCGGAAGCTCGGTGGGGGCTCTGTGAGGTGCTCGGCCGGGACTGTACTGTCCGACCGTACTGTTACTGTGAGGAATGGGGCCGATTCTTTAGAAATTTGCAGAGTGCTCAACGGGATGTGGCAGACGAGCGGTGGATGGGGAAGAATCGACCGGGACAACGCTGTAGAGGCAATGCTAAACCACGCTGACGCCGGTTTGACCACCTTTGACATGGCGGATCACTGTATGTTCGTCGTTTCTTTAATTTTTTGTTTAGGAAGTTTTGACTTTCTGATTTTCCGATTCGTGATCTTTGGAAATTCTGTCTATTTGACAAGGTAAGGAATGCCTGTATAAAAGAAGTAGATAGATTATGGTGAAAAGTAAAAGTTTGATAAAAAAAATTTAGTGGCGGAGTCTATTGTCCAAAAAAATATATTGAACAGTTCCAGACAGGTGAATAGCGAGGCTGAATTAAATATTTTGGAAATAACGATACTTTACAATTGTAATTTGCAAACCCGAATTTTCATTTTCTCCCTTGCCATATTTTGTCTTATTGTCTTATACATGCCAAATTTTTGCTTACTTTCTTCAGTCAGTTCATCTTCGACCAATCAAAACCAAAACTAGAACGGTCACCAAGACACAGGAGAGTGAATGCAGTGCTATTTTAGTATGAACTGACCTAGAGAACCAGCAAACAGAAAGGTTTTTGGACTGTGAATAGAATGTAGTAGACAAGTGGAGATGGGGCAGAATTGATGACAATAATGTTGACACGGGAATGTTACCATCTTGCATATATATAGCTTATAATAGATTTGGTGTTTATCATCTTGTGAATTTCCTATTTTCAAGTTTTCCAAAACAATAAACAAGAAAATTAAAAGCTATTTCAGTCTTTAAGTAAATGAATGGATTTCAAGCGGTAAGCAGGATCAATTTTCTTGAATTTGGTTGTTATGTATTTTCTTTCATTTTACTACCAACATAAACGAACCATGAAATTTTCAGATGGGCCAGCAGAAGATCTATATGGCATCTTCATTAATCGAGTTCGCCGAGAGCGTCCGCCAGAGTTCCTGGATAAGGTCAGAGGGTGAGTATAGAGTTTCCTACACCAAGGACAACGAAGTACTAGTCATCCATTTGTTGTTAGTCCATGTTTAAAGGAGTCACTTCAGTTTTTGTTCTTTGTTTCATCTAGTGAAACTGTAAATGTTTTTACAATATATGTGCAAGGTGAAAAGAAAGTGAAATTTAAAAACTGAATTTGTGAAATGCAGCCTTACAAAATGGGTGCCACCACCAGTCAAGATGACCAGCAGTTATGTGAGGGACAATATCAATATATCACGAAAGAGAATGGATGTAGATTCATTGGACATGCTTCAGTTTCATTGGTATGTAAGATTTTATGCCCATTTGCTTTGTTCGAAAATTGTTTGTAAACTTGAAATGTGCGTAGTAAGGGATTTCCATGTCATACGGCATCCATGCTATCACTTTTCTTTCTTGTTCTACTCTACGTGTGTATTGTGTATTTGTGTTCATGTACATGTACACCCTAACAGTAAAGTATGCAAATTATTATGATTCTGCAATGATATCCCAACTCGCTCATTTTGAACTTGCATAAAAAATACTCAGTATGAATACTTCATGTATTAGACTTTTCCTGACTTTACTGTTTCAAGCTGTTTCAAGCTGCTTCAAGCAGTCACGATAGAGATTCAATTGAAACCAAAATCCCTATTAATTTGAACATATTAAATTTATTCTTTATAATTTAAATATTTAATGACTATTACATTGTAAACTTCATCCTCTGTACTTGTATTACTAGTTTGGTTTGGATTCTTTAGATGATTGAATATGTGATAGGTAGAGATAATATTATCTATATCAACATAACATAAATGGATAAGATTTGTTCTAAATATTGTTTGGCATTGTTAATTCTTGACGTGCAAACAGTGTGGGCCTAGTTTTTATATAAATATTCAATTTTTTCTTTTTCTTGTACGGAGCTGTAATTTGATTAGAGCTCTTAGCAATTACTGGTAGCTTCATTATAAAAAAGAATTATCTATTTTAAACTGTAAATGTTTTTCTTCAGTGAGTCTTTATTAAATTGACTAAGTCGTATAAATCTAATGACTGTTATGGGTTTATCATGTCAAGTTATGTGAAAGTAGATGTTGAACTCAATGTCCTTAATACTAATGCATTATCAGATTAGTACAAAATAGTTATGTAATTTCAAGTTAGCGCCAAGAAATGCTTATTTACACATGATAATTGGAGCCTCCTGAAAATCTCTCTTTTCGTTTTTGGCATCTTACATAGACATATAGTATTGGCATAAGTTTAGTATGAGTATAATTATTTCTATCCTCACACAAACCTTTGTTTTTGAATTAGGTGGGATTATTCAAATCCTGGCTATCTTGATGCGCTCAAGCACATTACTGATCTAAAAGAAGAAGGTTGGTAATATATTTAGGAACTTATTTAATTATTGGTTTTACATGATTTGGTTGGATTGCAGGCAAAATCAAAACAGTTGCTCTAACAAATTTTGATACCGAGAGATTGCATATAATTCTTGAAAATGAGATTCCTGTTGTAAGCAATCAGGTACGTGTTCCAAAATTTGAATCAATCTCATATTTTTTGAATGGTTCTGTCATCTTCACCATCTAGTGTACGATATATTAGTGATGAATCATAGTAATTTTATTTTGGTAGGTGCAACATTCAATTGTTGACATGCGACCTCAGAAGAAGATGGCAGAGCTTTGTCGGCTTACAGGAGTCAAACTTGTAACGTATATCTTCACTCTCTCTAGCTCTAAACATCAAAATTGTGTATAAAGTGATTATTTATGTGATATATTTGAATCAAGTTGGAATATTTAACTACGATTATCATGGATCAAGTCTTGTTGTGCTTCAAGGGATTGCTACTGTATGTCTTGCAGCCACCTGGCATCTAAATAACTGTGGTTTTCTGCAGGTATGGTACTGTAATGGGTGGTCTGCTATCTGAGAAGTTTCTTGACACCAACTTATCCATTCCCTTTGCTGGCCCTTCATTAAACACTCCTTCCCTCCAAAAGTACAAAAGAGTATGTCCAATCCTCAAACCATGACTTCATAATTTAAAATCTTTGATCTTAGTATTTGTGTTGTACGAGCATTTAAGGATTAATACGTGGCAGATGGTTGATGCATGGGGAGGATGGAGTTTGTTCCAAGCTTTGCTTCAAACACTCAAAAGAGTAGCTACGAAACACGGGGTCTCCATCTCGACCGTTGCCATTAAATATATCTTAGATCAGGTAAGCTCATTTAGAATTCATATAAAATGACTTTTCTATGCAAATCCTTGAGTCAACACCATTCTTTTATTCAACTGTAGCCAACAGTGGCAGGATCAATGGTAGGCGTCAGACTTGGGTTATCAGAACATATAAGGGACACCAATGCCATATTTTCACTTGTTCTTGACGAGGAAGATGTAGGCAGCATACAAGAAGTCTCCGAAAAGGGGAAGAATCTGCTTACAATCATTGGCGATTGCGGGGATGAATATAGGCGTGCGTAAGAAGACTCCGCGCTGCCAAATCTTGAATGTCAAGGTTTATGCGTCTAATCTTCACAGCAAAGAGATAGTGGCTGAATTCGCAAAATGTTGTTTTTTGGTTGATTAATTCCTCTGAACACTACAGAAATTGGCAAATTTTGTTGATAAATAATTTCAATACTAAAGAATATATTACATTATGACTCCCTCTTCTACTACCCATTACTCTTCGGCTGCTAAACTGGGCGAGCCAAAAGTGCTTCACCATCTTCTGACCATAGTTTACAATTCTCGCAGCATTTACGAAGCGCTCTCAGGCTCGATAGCTCCATCTACAACTTGGCAAAGAGCTCTGCTTCATCGACCTTCTAAAATCCATGAAGTACACTCTTGGAGAAGTTGAAATTTCTGACGAACTGCAATGCCAAAGAAGATCTTCATCTTGCTGAGAAACTCTGACACATCTTCCCTGCATTTAAATGAGCCAGCGCAGACGCATTGCTCGGCTAAATGAGCAGCTTTGACCTGCTTACACCTCATACATACAAGGTCCTGTAGGTGAAATGCACGCTCTCTCTGCCTTACGATTTGAAGAAGAGCGTTCTCCATCACCTCCCGGTTGTAGGGTTGGCCGCATTGTGGCACGGCACAGCACCAATCCTGCGTTTGCAATGCTGAATCGCGACACAGGTCCAGATCCCGACAGTCGTTGCAATAGCTGCACTCAAAAATTAATCACCAACTTTTAGCTTGTGCATTCTATCAGAAGAATAAAGCACTCTATAACATATGATAATAATCATAAGCTCAAATTAAATTCGAAAGTATTCAAGATGCCAATGGCAAGCAGACAGTTTTGTGGAACCGTGGAATCAAATCCAATTTAAAATTTAGCACCTACCCTCAGTCAACCAGACTCGTCCTGATATACATATATATATATATATCTTAGCTGAGTTACGTTGATAATAAATAACACTTAAATTTATACATCCATACCACACACACACATATATAAGACTAGACGGCCTACTAAATTTGTCTAGTGCAATGAAGCATCCATTTATGCGCATTACTACTATACCCAGAGAGATGCTAAGAGAGTGATTACTAGAAAATACAGAAAATTTTCACTGATCACAAATATTAGCCAACACATCTTTCCCAGAGTGTGTGAGAACAGAAATATCTTTCCTTGCCGCACATCATTGCAGCCCATTTGACAAAGTAATACAATCACATTAATTTCTTATCTCACAATCCTTCAAAAAAGGCGATTAAGATTATTTCTTTCACTCGAGATGGGCATAAGCCACCAATTTACCTTGATGACATTAGAGGAGATTCATTGATCTGTTTTTCAACATAAAATGACCCTATTTAGACAAAAGATTATTCTCTTCTAGTATTGCAGAAAAAATGGAATTTATTTACCTGCAAATGACATTTGGCAGGATGAAGGACGAGCAGGGATGGAAAAACTCAGCCTCTGGAGCAAACTCCCTTACATGAACGTATTTCAGCAAATTCTTTCTTAGCACCTGGAGAACGTGGGAATAGCTAAAATATCATATCTCTACCCATAATAAACCCTTGTAAATTTTATCATAAGCTAGCTGAAGACTTGTCCATAATAAGCAAAGGGCAACTGAAGGTAGAGTCTAAAAGATTCAGAAACTGTGGAAAATAACACTAATAACATCCGCACCATACCAATGGTAAAAATGGACCAAACTGTAAAATCTGTCAAAATAAACTCGAGAGAGAAAAGAGTTCAATAAGGAACATATAAAAAATTTTCTGTGGGAATGAGTGAGAGAAAAAATTCGTATCTGAGGGTTCAGATTTCAGTTTTTTTTGGTGCATGTTAAAATATTTAAGTTGGATATGTTGTCAACTATTCTACCATCTTATGCCTGAACAAGGAATATTACCAGGACATCATGCTGGACAGTTTGATCTAGCGCCAAAACAGCACATGTATGCTTAATGAACTCTAGAGCAGGATCCCCTTTGTGGCTGCTACCAGAAAGTTGTGGAAACCCAGGTAAACCATGTTGATCACTATCAGTTTTATTGATACCCTTCATATGCCGAACTATATCACGAACTATTTCAAGGAGTTTTTCCGTGAAGTAGGAGCTTATCTGAATAACAATCGATTAACTCTATGTCATCGGAAGCTGAAGTGGCAAGTCCAAAAGTAATTTAATTCTAACTTTTCTGATTAATGAGTGACATACTAGTACCTGCCCCTTTAGATAATCTGTCATATTTGACTCAAAGGATTCAGCAGCCACAACTGTGATAGATGGAGTGCATGAGTCACTATGTTGCAAAGATGTTCTAATAGAAGCTTGTTTTGTAGAAAATTTCCAGGGAATGTACAAAAATTGAGAGAGAATAAAAACAAAATGATCCTGCAATCAAAGAGATGAATAAAAAAGTTATGGGCCAGATGAATCATGCAGCGAAGCTTATATAATTCCATTAAACTTAAACGAATGACTGGTTGTTTGCTACTTCATCAGCACAAGAACAAAACTAGGAAAACTCACCTGAATTTCCTTTGGTAAGTATTCAGCAATATTCCAGCTAGATACAATATCCACTTGTGTTTCATCCTGAACAGTTTGATTATCTTTTGCGGGGATTCCTCCATAATTATACTACAAAAAATATTATGCAAACGAATTGAACATTTAATATCAATTGCATGTGCAGAGTATTGCTTTGACTATTATGAATAAGTCTTTCATTACTCAATTAAAAAAATGTGTTAACTTTTAGTTTGATACTTTAGAAAGAGTATTAATTATATGTTTTGAAGCTTTCACGAATTATCAAGAATTCAGATTTGAGCAAGCTAGGAATTTTGGTGACCTGGTAAAGCTAATAGATGAAATGAATTAGATAAGTATTGGAATTGGAAGTCTAAGCCATTACTTTTAGGACGTCAATATTACATTCTAACATGATGAAAGTAATCTTACCGTCAAAACATCATGACGAAATATCTTATCCACAGTACCACAAGTGAGAGCAGTATACAAAAATTTAAATCTAATTTAAACATTCTGAGAATCATAAGTACAATTTATTTAATTAATTAAAGGTGCAAATATCACAAGCTACGGGAGAGAAAATATGTACCTGATCCATAAACAACAAAGAATGCCAAAATTGCACTGGTTCCAGCTCAATCCACTCAAATAGATCTCTGTGAATCAGAGAGAATTTCACAAAGGATAGAAAAAAGCATGTCTACTATTAACTTTTTTCTCAAAACCAACCTAGTTTGCAATGTTTTAAGCACGCTGTCGCAGTAAGCTTTGGCAGCTGAGAGATCTAACTTTCCCGTGTCAATAATTACCCTTGAGAAGTTGGCAAAAATGATAGTAGCACCCAACTTGCGCAACTCAGCCAAGAATAAAGCAAAAACTTTTTGCATGATCTAAAAATGTTGGTAAAATTCGGAAGAAATCATAAGCCAGAAATTTTGATATCAAAGCTAAGTAGCCAAGTATGTAGTACAAAATATTTACCACAACGACAAAGAGAAAGGCAGGAAGAAATTATTATCTGCGGGAATTACCACTAGTGATATAGATACACAGAAGACTTAACAAGTGCTGTGTCTACATTTATTAGAAAATAAAAAATTGTGACATAAAATGACAAGAACTTAAAATTCCACTAGACATAGAGAGGTCCACGACTAGGAGAGAAGAGAATGAGACTGAAGGCGAGCCATTGACAGAATAAATGGAAGAAAAGAAGAAAGTTTAACACAAAATGGTGGTTTCTCGAAGCAGTGCAGAGGCCAAACTCAGCGCAGTAGCTTATAAAATGTGTGAAGAAATTTGGAGTAAAAGAATTATGATAGAGATGGGGATAAACTCTGAAAAAATGTATTCAAGTCAAAGTGTGACAATCAGGCTGTCATATTTATAGCAAAGGATCCCCTATATCATGATAGAACCAAACAGGAGATAGAAAGCATTTCATAGCTGAAAATATTGAGAGTAAACAATACACTCTAACTAAAACTCAGTTACCGTACATCTTAAACAAAGATTTGATAGCTCCTAACTTTGAGGAACTATATAACAAGTTTGATTTACACAATATATATACAACCCGACTTGAGGAAGAGAGTTGAAATCCAAGTTAGGAGATTAATGTATCAAGAAAGTAAGCGACTCCTAATTATTATTTCCTTTCACTTTATAATTATTATCTGTATATAGTAAAAATAAATTCTTGTCTTAATTTCTTCTGTCTACATCAATACAAAAAAAAAGAGACACCGGTAAGAAAGTGCAAGGAGGAGATATCCTCCAAGGAAGGTTTTTAAAACCTCTACAAGAGATTGGCAGCTGAAAATAAAAAAAAAATAAGGTTTTTAAAACCTCTACGAGAGATTGGCAGCTGAAAATAAAAAAATAAGAAGGGATAATTTTTAAACCTAAAAACTAGAAGACCAATTAGCTGCAGGGATTACCTTATGAAGTGTACGATGAATAGCTGGGTCATGAAGTTTTGACTGGGGACTGCAGAGAAATTTTAGGGCATCAAATAACGCGTAAATAACCAGACACAAAAAATATAAAGATGTTAAAACCTGCAAATCCATCTATATAGGTGCTGGAGTATTGCATCAGCATACACATTTCCAGATGTTACTGCATCAGCAAGGCATCTCTGTACGAACTGTTTAAGAACCCGGAATACTGGTGCACATGAGGCAGCCTCATCAAATCCACCTGGTTCATGTGATCCTGAATTCACGTCCTGCTCAAATCCAAATAAAACACCTCCTTCCAACTCATTTATTTGATTGCTTTTTAGAAGAGCATCAACAGCTAGGTGATGAATCTGCAAAATAATAGATATGTTGATGTTACTTTAGTAAAAGATAAATAATGATTCAATAAAGTTAACATTTTCTCACTTTAAGCTCCACGACAACTTTTCTATATGCTCCAGGATATATCAGGACAGGCTGCTGAACCTATATCATAGAAAGCATTATTATCGTTATTTCTTTTCTATAAGATAATGGTAAACATTACAATATAAGACGGTAGAACATGAAACACCCACAGGAGCGATGCCTTGCATTAAAACAAAATAAGACATATTTAAACCAGTCTATGTTTAGAAAGACACCTAGTATAAGTAGAATATCAAAAGTAGTAAAAATAATAATGAAATATCAGAGGAATTGGATAATTATTTGCAACTTACTTCATCAACAAAACATGCATCTTCTTCACTAATACCCCCTAGATCTGGAACCCCATCATTGGATATCCAAAGTACCTGAGAATTAAAAATCACCCAACACAGTTGGAAAACATAATAAATATTGATTTCAAAGTTACTTAGCAGGATAGATAGGTGAAATACAGCAAACGCAGATGAAGCTATGTGATCCAAAGTTTATATTTCCTACAAATCATTTTAATTCATGCGAAGAAAAAAAATATAAATAAGGCACAAAAATTAAAAAAAAAAACCTGTTGCTTATCTCGTAATGCTCTGGAAAAGAAGATATCTGCTGTAAATATTAGCCAATCAAGCTCAAAATTCCCCAATGGCACCTGTTTAAGATGTTTCAAACATACAGATTTCTATTCAATTCAGGAAAGAAGAAGAATAGTGTCAAATTTATGCGTTTCTTCATACATTCCCCATTTTTCAAACAAACAAAAGATTAATTGAAATACATGAGCATATCTGGCAAGAGAAATTCGTTCATCCAACCACTGGCCTGAAGCAGAACAACGTTGCATTCCAACTTTCGCAGCCACTTGTTGCCAACCAAGAACCTGCATAGAGCTCATCAATAGACACGAAAGGTAGTTTTCATAATATGGCAGAAGCTGAACTTAACTTGAACCTTAAACATGAACGACTGTAAGTTGTAAATTTCCAACCTGATATTGGCTATCACGGGCATTGGATGGGATGTTCACACAAGGAAATTCATCTAGAGCTGGTATGCCCGACTTAAGCAGATGAGCAATTGGACTCTCTATAACAGCTATTGTAGGTCCATGATGTTCATGTCTGTGGTCCAATGTGATCGCATATAGCAGCAGAAGCAAAAAAAAAAAAAGAATGCCATTAGACTAGGGTGAATTTAGAGCCCTTCTCGGCTAAACAGAAGAGTATGGCCTAAATCCTTCAGAAGATTAAAAACAATTATAGTAAGGATGGCTTGAACTAGGTTCATAAAAATTGCACATTTCAGTTGAATTTTGAAGAAAAATAAATATCTACCTCCTTCAAGGCTAGAAAACAATTATCAAACAAACCTGTGCTCAGTTATAGATCGCTGCATCAATATTTCAGCATCTTTGACACGTCCAACATATTCAACCTAAATGGTACACGATATATTAATTGTAATTAAGTGTTGGAGCTGCAAGTGAAATCTGTTGTTCATTAAAGTATCAGAATAGAGGCCGAGAGAAAGGTTCTACCTCTAGATTATTTTAGCAGAAAATACATTTTATGATTAACTAAATAAGAACAGGGAAATTTTCAAACGAATAAAAACACATCATCTCATTTTAAAAATCAATCTTCTTCAATCCCATCAGTCATCCACTTTTTTTTTTTTTTTACTATATCAATGCACATATTGTATCTCATAAAAAAGCGCACGTAATGTGTAAGAGGAGAGGAGGAAGAATAAAAAAGTTCAACTCCGTAAGCAAATAACACTTTTAAGAACTAGAAAGAATAAGAGTTTTTATATTGCATCTTTTATTTGAAAAATAAAATAAAAAGAGAAGAGAAAATAGGTAGTAGGTATTCAAGTAAATAATCGATGCTCTGCCTACAAGTTTTACAACTGTATTCATTACTTGTTAGAATCTATATTTGCAATTTGAAGAATAATTTTGACATTCAACTAAATATTCTAGAGGCCACTCAAATTAATGAATTGGTTGACTAAGAGAGGAACAGATGAATAGGTCATCAGACTAAGGTTCTGAACTACCTCATCCTTGCCCATTCTTGCAGAGAGATTTTACGTAATACTTTTATTATCATTTTTTGCATTTTTATGAACTACTACGGAGGCTTGAGCTGATTAATATATGAGATGTCCTTGACTATCATCTAAGCGTCATCGCACTAGAACCTTACATTTAATGTCCCACATGAACCTCGATTCCCAACTTTCAAAGGATGACCAGGGCCATCCTAATATTACATATGATAAGTCTATTCATTTTTATTACAGGTGTAATTCCATTGATTTTACTTCATAGTGAAAAATTTTTCAATGATATTCATTTTTTTCTTGCACACTTTTGCATATTTACACTTTTGCATACTTGCACACTTTTCGCTTAAATGTTTTAGATGAATATTTTCTTTTATACTTCAAAATCAACCATCTTTACATGCTAATGGTTGATTTTTCTTAGAATGTTACCTTGTAGATGATACCATTGACTGGAGGTGGAATAGAGAACACTTGGCAAGCTTCACGAAATTGTTTATCCAGAAAAGCTGGAGACAAATCCTTGTTTTGGTATGGATTAACCACCACTACATATATGGATCTTGAGGCAGGAAAGTATATAATATACAAAGCCCGTCCCTCCGAGATGCTGAATAGAATAACGTCCACAATATCAGAAATTTTCATGAAAAGAAAATCAGTTCCCAGATCCCAAGAGCAATGAATCCAAAAATCTGTTCTAATATTCTTCTCATCCCAATTTTAGGTAGTTCCATATGAAAAAGATGGTCGGTTTGTGGCATGAAAAAACAAGGAAACAATGTTACTTATTAAGCTTTCAAGCCCAAGTAAAATAGAAATATCTCAAAGGCACCTTCTTTGTATAACAAAAAGAAAATACACGCATGGAGTGAAGCATGGAGTGAAGCATGTCATTGCCGTCCCTTGGAATCAAACAATTTCTTTCCACAAAAGATAATAAGTGGAATAAGTCACTAAGAGAAGAAAATTTCAAATAGATATACAACTTCAAATAGTAAAGCTTTGATCAAACAGACTAGAGATAAAAATCTAATTATTTTCTTCAATCGGAAAGTACTGAAAGTTAGAAATGTTTTCACTCATTTAGTAGTGTAAGCTCATTTTACTATCAGCAACCATCCAATGGAGCGTTACATATAACAATTAATTAAAAAGAAGAGCCGCATATAGAGTAAAAAAAAATACTAGGCACAAATAAAATATCCTAGCAATTATTAATTTAAAGTTGCAAGATTTATAATTGTTACCACATGTAGAAAATTGCTCTACTTAATTACAATTCTGCCAATCTAAAATTTGTGCAGCCACTCATGGGGACCATGGATAAATAAATTCATGACTAAATATGAGGATAGAAGAAATAACATAAGAAACATAACAAATACCAATAATCACAACCAGAAACAGGTAGGCACAATGTCTTGCTAGAAGGTACAGAAACATTACCTATTATACAAGTAGAAGAAAGAGATGGATTTTTCCAAATAATTGCACTCCGCTGTAGTCTTCATGTGCAGTTCATTCAGATTCCACTCGTCCTGGAAAGTCTGTTTCTTAGCAGTTTTATCAGGTTTACAGACACAACCAAGGTGGAGGATGGAATTATAGTCCAGTTGTATTTTGGTTTCATAAATTCCCTGATCAAACAGATCATCAAATAGAATCATATGTCAGTTAGGACGAAACTGCAAAACAACAGTTGAACTTAAAAATAAGTCAAGTAATTTTTTTGTGCTTTGAACATCAATTTTCAGATAAACAGAAAGGGTAAAAAACAAAAAAAAAAGGAACAAACTGCTTTTCCTATTGTCAGTTACAAAGTATACATAATTACTTTGCAAGAGGATTGTGAAATAGAAAAAAAATCAAATAATGTAATTACAGAATCAGTATGGCATCTAACAACAAGTCAAAGCAAGTATGGCAGATTCTTTGAACCTAGTCTTATGAATCTTAATAAAATAACTTTTGTCAATTTGGTTAACTTTAACAATCTGTAGAGAAATAGAAGTTGTAATAATAAATCTATATTTTTCTATAATTTATTAACTTCTTGAAAAACAAGAATTTTCATCAAATATAACTTTTGTAACTTTTTATCACTGTTAATGATAAAAAATATTAATTAAATTGATCAACATCTATGAATTTAATGGAAATCATAATAATAGGGCGCCTACTAAAATTATTTTTTAGTTCAAATGATAAATTCACAAATTTTAAATTCTAAGATATCTGCTATAACTATCTTTATACTTCATGGAATAAATTGGTATTTACCCAAAATATTAAATACATGTTTTATATGTGAAAGATAGCTTTTAAAAAAATCAAACAATTTCATTCACCTAAACCAAATTGTTAAAAAAATTGGGATTAGTGAAGTTTAAAATGCATGAAAAATGACAAATAAAAGTAAATATAATGGAGAAATTTTTTTCATTTATTTTCTCATTATTATAAAAAAAAAAACTATACATTTTTATACAATCTATTCATATTTTACAAAATAGAGCTCTATTTTTCCTAAGAAAGATATAAAAATTATGAAATAATATAAAATTGTGCAAAACAATTACTTACAATATATAGGGAACAAAGAATTCCTAAAAACATGGATCAGTTTAATATCACGTTGGACATTTGAAATGTTGTAATTTTGATAATGGTTCTTTGATGGTTCATAGTTAAACATGAATTTACTAACTTCTCTTTCAACAATAACATATTGGTGTGGTGGAATTTCCGTTCCGATAACAAAACATAGAAATTAAAAAACATCAAAGAATCTACTATAAAAAAAAGAGAAGAAATAAAAGTAAGAAAATTGTTTCTGTAGAATTTGATAGTTGATAATAATTAAGTTGTGAAGTTTAGTAAATAATCTTGTCATTAGATAGACAAAGTATATATCCTATTATTAGATGAATTAAAAATACGAATGCTAAATGAATAAGAAAAATATTAATCCTAAATGAATAAAAAATACTAATTCTATATGAATAAAAAAATTTAATCCTAATTGAATAATAACTATTCGATTATGCTTGTACTACATCACATATTAGCATTTTTATTATAAGAGAGTTTTTCAACACAATAGTATGAAACCACTAAACAAAGCGTATTATGCGTATTTTTTTCTTTTTTTTAATGTCGTTGTGTTAAAGATATATATTGTGATTCAATTCATAATTAAAGTTTAGAAAAAATCAATTTTGGAATATTTAAAAAAAAAATGTCAAGATAATGAGGCAAGAACAAAATTTTGTTTCAGATAAATTATAAATATCTCCCGCAAAAAACAATAACTTTCACATGTTTATGATAATTTGAGAAAAGATGTTTAAACCCTAACCTCAACTTGGGGATCCGCAAGAAGAGCGGCAAGTTTTTGGCTTTGCGTCTTAAATTGGCTTTCATCAATGACAACCTACGAAAAAGAATACAAGGTAACATAACCTTCATCCATTTATGTAGGCTGAAAAATTCAAGACAAATTCAAATGAATGAAGCTAAAACACCTCATAGAGATTATTGTTATGCCTTCCATGAGGAAGGATCTTGTTAACACGCTTTCCAACAAATGTTTCTGCTATTGGAGCCTTGGAGCTAAGGTAAAATATTCTAGGAACAGCAATGGAAACTTTAAGCATGACTCCTTCAACAACAACCCATGCAAAAAACTGTCCACTTTTTGAACTAGGAACGAGTTGCAAAATCTGAACCCAGAAAAGAAAGTCATATAATTATAGTAACAAATAGAATAAATAAGAAAGAAAGGATATTGACTTCACCTGCCAATAGCAATTTGTTAGGGCTATATCATGCCTCTTAAAATATGAACTAACTCTTCTTCCTTGACCTTCTTTATGACTCATAGAATTACCCAGCTCCCGACCAACCCCATCACCATGAAGTGGAATCCTTGAATTTGCCAATCTACAAAATTTTCCCCTCAGAAACCACATAATTGCCTCCAGGAGAAATGTTTAATTGATACACATAAAACATGCATAAAAAGGTGGCCAACGAAGGAGGAAAATAATTGAGTGTGTGAGTGTCATCGCCCTACGCCAAAAAATTGTCTTTTTTCTTTTGATAAGAAAAGAACATGTACATCTTCAAAATCCACGGAATTCAGATTCTCTTGTCTCATTATATTCCGCCAAAAATTAACAGTTAACTGCTATCATACTGAAGTTCACGAATTACCTACGTTGTGTACACAGTAATGTTTATTATTCTTAGTCATCAAGGCAGGTGGATTACTTAGAGTATCAATATCATTGGGGAATTCGAGAGTTCTTTAGAAAGACTGATAATCATTTCCTCTCTTCTGGGAACGTTTGTAAGATCAGTTGGGACTCTAATGAGATGATTACCTCTGCTTCTTCCTCCTGTCCAAAGTATTCTTCCATCTGACTTTCTCAGTTTCAAGCCACCCCTGGTAATCTAACTTTCTGTCAACATTTTTTAAATGTCTTGGAGAAGTTGGTTCATGCACTTCATGTCTTTTCTGTTCCAGGGAATCCATTTGTACACTTCCCTTGACTGGATTTCTCAAGGCATTATTTTTATGGCAATGAACTATGGGTCTCGGTCTCTCTGCAGAGTCTATTTTCTTTTGGAAATCTTCTATATCGTCGGCTTTCTCTCTGTTAATAACCTGATTTATGATGGTTGAAACACCATCCTTTTTGGAAAAGGGATCCCTTCTCGAGTTGTTAAATATATCAACAAGCTTCCGCTGCCGAAATTTGTCCTCCTTCTCACGAACCTTTTTGTACAGCCAATCCGGATGAACTACTCTAGGGACAGGGTTAGCAACCTGGAAAATTTTAATGATTATCAGATGAAAAACCAGAAACTCAGATAGACCACAACAAACTGTACCTTTTGCATGGCAGCAGGAATTGTTACGATTTTTTGAATTGCAGAAGAGAGCCGTTGCTTGTAATAAGACCAATCAATAATGGATCTAATGCCAACTTCTGATGAAATCTTGCACCATTTTCGTACGTAAAACTTTGCGATATCTGCAATTTCAAGGGGTATTGTCTCATTTTTCAGTATGTGATCACGAAATCCAGTAGAAATCCCAATCTAATCTACCTTACCTGCATCAGTCTCAAAAATTGCTACAGGAACAGCTCGTTCACTTACAGGTGTTCCCTAATCACATTAGAAACAAATGTTTTAATAATACCACATTCCATCCAAATTAGTTTAATGATGAAATTTAGGACAGATCAAAATGTGTTCCATGGAACATCCAGCAAATAATACTGTATTAGAATAAGGTCATCCTACCACACCAATTGTAGAATATCTATTATATATTTTATATTTAAAAACATAAGCAGTGATGCAGTTGGACACATTATTATCAAGGAAACCAATTACCGAACCCTAGGAAAAGTAAGGATATTATATCAATTGCTTTTTCATTATAGATTCTGCACGCATAATCCAACAGAAGACACTAGAGAACATCTACTAAAGGTACAAATTATTCATGCAACCCATTGTTCTATCATTCTGCATTTTATTAGGGAGATTTAATGCATAAATCCAGTTTGAGAGGTAACTACCCTCAACAAGAGCAATCTATTGGGAGAATAATTGTTCGAAATTTATCGATACTTTCAAATGCTTAACCATATACCGCACCTTTGGTTCACATGCAACAATGTATGCACATCTTAAGCCTTTATCTTTAACCATTGTATCCCCAAGAAAATCAGCAAGACGTCGAGCAGTCGTCACAGCGCATGATTTTTGTTCACCATATTCTGCCAAAGACTTGCTCATTGTACTTGATTCTGATATGTAATCAAGCAACTCGCTGTCGGCGACGTCTTTTCCTTGATTCTGATAGCGCAATAAGATAGCAAACAAGCTTCAGGTTACCCATTGAATATTTTCCTTGAATAATGGCATATAAGCAATATGAAACTTCTTCCACATTTTGAATTAGCAGTCTGAAGAGACCTATTTGGACCTAAGAATATTGATGAAGCAAATTTATTAATTTTAGCATACATCTAGAAGATCAAGCCATCGATTTGCGACCGCTGCAACAGCTGAATAACATTCCTCCAAAGTTGACCCATGCAGAAACTTGTCAAAAAGCTCAGCCTGCAAAGACAGAGACAGCCACTCAGGAACAAAGCCAACAAAGAGAAGATAAATATTCCATATATACATATATATATATATATAAATAGCAATAAGCTTAAAGGAAATTGTAGTGTGTAACAAATGATGAAATGTCAAGCTACTCTGCACGTATGAGAGATAATCATTCTGCAATCTATTGTTTCAAACTAGTGGAACACAATTTATACTCAGGGGCTAGGATGTGCTCACATTGTTTATGGATAAATGCAACTCATTAGGTGGATTAATCATCAGACAAATACTCGCCAGGTTGTGCTAACAATTGTTTGTGGATAAACGCAACCCATTAGGTTGATTGATCCTCAGACAGATACTCAACCTTCCCTAATAAAAAAACTATCTGACACAACTACTCGGCCTTCCCTAAACAAAAAACTATCTGACACAACTACTCAGCCTTCCCTATAGAAAAACTATCTGACACAACTGAATTTAATTCATGAATAAAAAGTCAACTCATATAGGACATTTATTCACCAATATTATGCCAATAACAATTTTTTATGAGCAAAATTTTATAATAATTTTTTTTAAAAAAAAGAGAAAATTTCTCTAACTTTTCCATTATACATCACAAATATTTCCTCATATTACCTATAACTCTACCCCATCAATCAAAGGATCATTACAATTATTTTATAAGGACATCTAAATCCAAAATAGCATGTTTGAAATATAATCATTTTTCTAATTTTCTAATACAAAGATCTCCTTGGTAGACGATATAGTCGAAGGTTCGCAAAACAAGATGGAGTTGAAGCTATTTCATGTGGTAAGCAGTGGCAAGTTGCGACATGATTTGCTAGAGTGGACAGAGTTAGAATGAAGACTGACTGACGCAGACTCATTAAAATCCGAAGGGGAAGGCTTTGAAGCTGAATTGTATGTTTGGGAAGTAGGGTTCCAACATATCAGACTTCTCTTTAACTGTCAAGTGATATTCGATTTACAGCTCAGAAGTTTGGTTTTCACTCAAAACTTTGAACCGAACCAAACCCGAAATCTATATTTCAAAACCGACCTGATGACAGATCCCACGCCAAAAAAATCTAAACTAGTAATGAAAATATAAGATAGATGCTCGCCTGCATCTGCAGCAAACTATAATAAGTCTATGCCAAGTAGAACTTGAAGAATCTTTTACTTTGTGACGGTGAAGTTTTTGACCAGCATAAAATATGAATGAGCAAAAAAGTGAACCTGAAAAACTTTGATGAGCTTGAGCTCGCCTCTTCGTTTGATCTCAAAACCTTTCAGCTCAGCAAGGGTCCCATCATCATTAAACACGGCATATCTCTTCTTAATCAAAATACCCTCTTCTTTTGAAGCAGGAAGAATCATTGCCTGCAAGAACATCATCAGTGAACATCCATAAAAAAACCAAAAGTCTTCATAAAAAACAAATCATAATTGCAATTAAATGACAAGATAATGTATAACCTTGTATGGTCCATCCACTTCAAACTCGATGGAGCATTCACTATGAGTTGAGTATATTTTACTCACAGGGTCTGTGAGAACCTGTTAATATCAGTTCAAACTTAGGAAGCATGTTATTGATCACATAGACAAGGGAGATATTTTCTTTCATATGAGGCAACTTTTGTTGATAAATAATAATGAATAGGGCAAGCCAAGAGTTTTTTTCCCTAGGTAATTACAATCTCAGTAAATTATATCCTTACAAAGACAAACTAGATTTATTTAACCTAAAATCCAACAAAACTTTTGGATTCAAGCTGACCTGATATTGATCATTTGTATTGTTCAACGCCACATCAACATTAAGCATCACACATGGATAGGAGATTGTGAGCTTCTTCTTCAGATCTCTACAATATATTATTCCAATGAAATGATCAACTCACTAGAAGAAGCAGCAGAAATCCAGATTGATTAAGGATAAATAGATTGATCAAGAACTAATTATCTCGTTACTGATGATAAGATACAAAGACCAAGAAAATTATGATGGTAAAGCATACTTTGTTTTGAAAGTGAAATTCTCCGGAAAAGATCCAGGGAGTGCACACCAAATACCATCTGTGTCAAGTTCAAGTGGTTTTCCTATTTTTTCTATTAGTAAACGAGCATTCTGAATGATTTTTGCTCCAGTATATGTAACAACCCCAGCCATTTCCATAGAGTACCATCTGGCTCCCCTGGAAAGAACAAAGACATCAAATTGTTACCGCTAATAAAAGTCATTTGTTAGGAAGGTATAACAAATATAATAACCAAATAAAACCGAACTTACTTCCGCATAACATATCCATAGAAGGAGTTAAGTATACATTTGTGAGCAAGCTGTAACGAATCATAGAGAACTACCATATCCTGTAAACATAAGATCAATCAAGTCAAAAGATAATATTTTTTATCATAGTCAACCATAAACATTCTAAATCTACAGACTTGTGCTTCCTGAATCTTAATAGAATTTCCACTGGCTTTGGCTTCAGACAGCTTTCCCTTCCAGGTCTTATTGAGTCCTTTGTATTCATACCTTCTATCTCGAAAGCTTAAACATAACAAAACATTCATATTCAGTATCAGAAAACATTGTGAAGAAGTAATAAAATATAACAAGTAAAACAGCGTCAAGTTGTTAAATGCTTCTTATCACAAATAAGTAAACAGTAATGGTTTCTTCATTTTCCTTTCCAGGTGAGTAAAAAGTAATGGTTCAGGCTAGCAAGTGGAAAGGAAGCACACTCGGTGCAATACACTCACCTGCGAACAGTGTCAACATAAAAGGAATTTTCTCTCATACAGATCCCTGCTTCTCTAAGTTCAGTGACTGGCTTGTCAAGCACTCTTTTATAAGCCTACACAAACACAAACTAGTTTTAGCAGAAAGTTGGTAAAGTAGTAGGTTTAACTAAATGTGGAGAAAAGGTACCTTTTGACAATATTTCTTTAAACGTTCTTTAAGCTTTACTTGCTGCTCCACTTTAGGCAGGTCAAGAAAAGATTTTGAAAATTTAATGACGCCATTATCAACAAACTCTGACTCAATTTGCTTCTTCACATGATAATAATCGCTGTATTTATTGAAATAAAATCCATATTAAATAAAGTGTAATCACCCTTATTCTTATACGGTAGCAGAGGAAATGTCGCCAGAGAAATAGAGAGGGAGGGTTGAAGGGAGAGATAAGGCAGAGGGAGTGACCTTTTTTTAGCCATGAAGACCTCACCACGCCAAACCCATTCAAGTTTTCTCAGACAAGTTTTTCCAGGCCGGTTGAAATCACAAGCAGTACAAACCTCATCTATTACTATTGATGGTGGCTAGAGACATAATGAGTCGAATTAGCTACAATATAAGATGGGTGTACTAGCTACACTGACAAATGTGACTAACTGAAAAACAGAGGGTAGTTATTCTGATTCTATTCAGCTGGATTTGAGTAAGGGAATAACTACATGTCACTTGGATTCATATTACAACCAAAAGGCTTCACATAATAGCGGAATGGCACTTTTAGACTCGTTTACGTGCATTCTTGAAGAAAAAAACATAATGAAGAACAGATACACTACCAGTTGGCTGGCCCAAGGCATTTTACAACAACCACTTTCTTGTACCGAAGGAGCAAAGGAGAGATGGACAAACCTGAAGCCTGTTTGTAAGAATAATATTTGGATACATGGCAGCTACATCAAGATGATATATAAGAGGGCATTCTTCATGTATAGGTTCATCCCGCAACCTTAAAAGCTGGTATTCCCAAAATTATTTTATTGAAAAAATCAACATATTGTATACAACATTAAGAGGGGAACTTTTACAAAATATTACGTCAAACCTTATGACATTTTGTGAGAATGAGGCAACCAAAAATACTCAACAAAAGAAAATCAATGAAAGCACATGGACTTCTAGAAGAAATAGAAGAATTATATGAAAAAAATGGTCAGCACCTTTTCCATGATAGCTGTCTTCACTTCTTCGTAATTTGACATTTGTTCTAACTCCATCTTACCTTCTACTCTTATGGCATAATGCAGATCTCTATCCAAGTTTTTTATGAGCAGCTGAAAAATGAATTACAACACTATGAATTAGCTGATAGTGAATAGGAAAAGCAATATGGAGCAGCTTGAACATTACAATGGGAGCAGGGGATTACATCATAAGCTTCTGGATCGAGTCTAAAACTAGTAGGAAGATCAGATCTAAAAACACCACTCTCAAGGCATTCCACATGGCCTCCTATATATGTTTCACTCTCAAGAAGCCGATTGTTATAGAACTTCTCTGGATCATTCTGATGCTTGTTAGGACATATAACATTTGCTTTGTAAGCCTGCAACAAAGGAAATTAAAGCTCCATCTCCAAACGCTTGAAGCTGATAATTAACACAAGGAAATTTTTTAATTTACAATGGCTGTACGTCACCTGGACCATAAGAAGCATTTCACATAGAGTCCCACTACCCTTACGCAAAACCTCATCAGGTGACATTGGAATAATGGTAGCTAGAGAAAAAATGAAAGGATGGACATATGTCATATACAAGTAGTATGTGGCAACGGCATCGGATACAGAATAAGAGGCCATCATCTGGGTCATGTGATAAACATGAATAAAGCATCAGAAAGATACACCAGGGTAAATCATTGGACATGCAGTAGCATATAAAATAAAATGGCAACACTCACTATAATCGTCAGAAAAAAAATGTAGAGGTAGTTTTTAGACGTAATAGACAAGAAAATTCTCATTTACTTTGCGACACCCATTACTTGCATCATTAATGCAATTTAAATTTATTATAAAGCTCTATAACATGTATTAAACACTTAAAAGCAACATAAAAGTCTTGAATAATAACCATTTATAATCTGGAATAGTAGAATAAAAAAATAAAATAGCTAGAAATAACCTACAGTATTTTTGAACTCTGACTGAATCATGATCATCTTAACATTAAAACCTTGAAATAAAATTGTTGAAGGGATAAAATCTACTTAAAGAAACTACAATAGATGAACACATCCTTTAAGCTGCATCTTATTTACCAAGACTGCCATATGAAGTCAGTCAATCAAAGGCGGCAAGATCCATCATTTTTAATCAAAGATATTTAAGACTTGTCATTCAAGTTCGAGCATAATAAAGATGGATTTTATCCCTCTTTTACAGCAACTCGTGCCAAAAGCATCCCCTTAGCTATTGAAGCAATGTGTTCCCAACAAACATTTTCCTCCTGACTCATGGAACACTGCAATGCGTGTTCCCTCAGTTATCAAAAATAGAAGTCGCCATTGAATAAAATCTCCTAGTGATTAGAAACTGACTAGCTTTAAACTTTATGACACGACATTGAATGTGCAGCATTTACCGACGGTTCTAATGCTTAAATTGTCCATTATACAAGACCCAACGTATTTTTATATGATAATAGAAATATCTGATACAAATGAGTAGCTAAAAGACAAACATGGCACCTCATACCTGAGGCCTTTCCTTTGCTAATCGAACCATATCTTCAGGATTAACCTCAAGGGGATCATATCCCAATTTTGCCTTTGTAACAGCCTGAAATAAAGAAATAAAAAAAATGTTACAATAAATTAAAATGACTACTAACAATGTGCCCACAAAAAGAAAAGATGACTAGTGAACATTTCTTAAAGACAAATAACAAGTCTCAAAAGATTTAAGCCAGTGAATTGAGATCAAATTATTCATCTATTACTCCCGTACTAAACATAAATAACGATGAACGGATGTGCACAAGACGTCAAAATCAGTTTTTGCCTCAGTATGTGGTCGTAATATGTAATTGTGATATGGAAAATGTTTTTTATATAAAAATAAGGATTGATAAATTTACTGATTTTGAATGGATTAGTTCAGCACTAAATTAAATTGGTAAGTGCGAAATATAGTGGTTAAGTACATGTGAATCAGCAGAGAAGGAAATCTTGCTGAGCGTTCTTTTTTTCATATCTACTGAGAAGCGTCTCAAAGAACTTACTTGTATAATGTTGCTAGTCCCCTACACATGACAATCTATCACGCTTATAAATTACCCTTTTAACTACTTATTCATAACCAATTAACAAGTAAAAATATGCATAAATTAACAAAGCTATGAAACAGCCTACCACAGCAACCAACAGCACAAAACGATACACTCAAAATATACCTTCTCCCCACCCCACCATCCCCTCACAAGCCAGGAAAAAAAGAGTTACACTATTTTTCAAAACCTGGATAGAACTGGATCCTTCAAATTTGCTCTATTTTACTAGCTCCACATGCTTATCAACAGCATATCAGTGATCACTAAGACAAGCCATTCTTATATGAATCCATAGGAGGCCTTGGAAGATATATTTATGTATAGAATATAAATTAAACAGTGTCGATCAAATATACCTTCAGGCCCTGGCTACCTTGAGGAAGATAACTATCCCGCTTTACCCATGCAAAGCAATCCAAATGACATGCAAATTTTGCACGGCATTCTCCCTGGTTCTTGTCACATTGAAATCCTAATTCCTGAAAGCATAAATTTTAAATAACTCTTCAGAGATTGGGTTTTAACTTTTCCACCAAATAAACAAAATCCATGGAGTGTAGTCTGAAAAACTTGACTACAGTAATACCCACGAGGAGTATTGGTTAAAGCCAAATCAAGATTTAACAGGAACGAAAAGACTTTTGAAGGCCACATACATCACTCATTCTAAATCCATGACAAGTGGCTCTGGTTTCTAGGAATGGCCAGTCAAAATAATCACCATTATATGTGACATAGATGCCAGGCTTCACCTCCTGCATATGGGTGAACCACTGTCTAAGAAGCTCTGCCTGAAAATAAGAAGTCATCGTGAGTGAAAAACATTTGACGGCATCCACAACATAACACCTCAGATGTTCATAAATATCTAACATATAAATTAGATACAGTGAGAGATAATACCTCTGTTTTTACATTTGTCACTTTAAAGAACCCTTCGAATTCTGGTTTTGGAGTGTACTCCAAATCCTCTATATCATCCCCAACACACTGAAATCAACCACATTAAAAAATTGAATTAACATTAAATTAAAAATTACGGACAGATGCACTGTATCAAAGTAATGCCTATCCTTTATGTAAGCGGTGTTCAGGCTACCTTGTTTATAAATGGAATAAACATACAAGATCCTGAGGTTAACAAACAAGTTAACTTCCACTGACACTGAGGGGGGAAACCTGGGAATTAACTAAGAAAAATCTCCAAGAGGCTAGTAGTTGAACTGCCTTCAAAGCCAATGATGATCTTATTATTATAATTAAAATTTATTACATAATATAAGATGTTTGGAGGATAAAAAATAAAGAAATTCAACCAGGAATGACTAATGAAAAAAATAACAATTTAACTGAATAAAGATTTTGACAGATCAAAGAAATAATCTACAATGCATAACTGTGATTATCCACAGGAAGCAAATAAATCAATCTTTTGCCATCATCCTTTTATTATGCCCTCAACTTTGAAGATTATAGAAGTAAATCAATAATGTCTTTGATAAAACACATACTCAGAGACAATTGTAAAAATGTGTAAAACATTTTTTTTTAAAGTTGACAATTCATTAATGACCATCCAATGATTCATTTTTCTAAATATTAGCAAAACAAGATAACATTATTAAAATTCATGAAAGTGATGAATAAGAAATAACCTCTCTGTTGATGATCAGATACCCTTGGCCATCAACCATGTATGAAATCATCATTACGCTGTCGTATTCAGCATCTGGGAATTTCAAAGGAAGCTTTGTGGTCTCAATATCAAAGGCGCATATGTGTACTTCAGCGCGTTGCAGAAGATCTTTCCTTCTCTCAAGCTTAACCCCAGAACTGGATACGCTGACATCATACCACTGTCCACATCGTATATCTGAGTAAAATAACATTTCCTTGATTTAAGAAACTCTTAAATAAAATTCAAAAAAATATAAGTAACCATTAAAAAAATTGAACAATTACCATTATCAATAGCGAAACGAACATGGTAAGGAACATCATACTCCCGAACATCCACAATACATTCTAGAGAATCTTGAAGCCTTTGCTCTCTGCAAAACAGTACTAACACATCTTCAAATAAGGAAAGAGATACCATTTACACATAAATTTTCGGCGCTGACCAAATAAGAAATTGAAAATAAATGTTTTGAACATAAAATTACATACATCAGCTAATATTTGACGAATAACCATGCTCTTTTATAAGAGTTTGACACTAAGTCTACACTCCTCAAGTATGCCCTAATACCTTTTTCCTGATAAAATTGAATCATATGCTTCTGCAGCATCAGATTTTGCTTTATTTCTTTCAATAACATGCATTAGTTCACTTTTGACATTCATCAAATCTTGAACGGTATCAAAACATAGCTTTAGATAGGACTTGTGCAAGCCAGACAAATGGTTTTTCTGCACCAAACAAGGATATAAAAATCACTGTCAGGAGTCATGAACACTCTTAGTTATACATCATGATGGGAATGAATCAACAACCGAATAATATTGCATAACTTAGGATTAAACAAGTATCACCAGAGACAGCGCATATTCCACAACATCAAAAGAAAAAAATTATCAAAAATATGTTCTATCTCTTAATACAGTGGAATAGAAAAATGAATCTTACAAGATCAAGATCCTCTTTTTCTATAATTTCAATTTCAGCAATTTGACTTTCATAACGTCGCCTCAGATAAGCTTCCACATCCATTTCCATTTTATGCTGCAACATTCATACTGTTAATTCAACTCAGTGACACATCACTACAACTATCAAAGGTTGTTACTAAAAATGAAAGGGAAATTAAAAAAATAATATATGTGGTTCGTGCTATGATTGACACATACCTTTGTAGCTGCATAGATATATGGGCGGAATTTGTATTTTGATTTAAAACTGGTGCCATCCTGCATCAAACGTATTTGGGTCATTGGTCACCACAGTTTATTTGAGTTACTTCAAAATCAAATTGGGATAATAATGGCTGCCCGTTTTACCTGTGTGACAAAATATAAATCAACACAGCTATAGACATTCTTGGTGTTCTGATCTTCCCAAGATGACTGCAAAGACGAGATGTATAATTGAAATTTCCAATCATGGTGTGGAGTAGTAGACACAAAGCAGAACATAAGAAACTAAATGTAAAACACCCTAAACAATGTAACAACATATGCTGAGAGTGTCAATCAGTCCTAAGAAGCACTTGTAAGATTGAAGAGGGGGCTATAAGTTGATGCCATAAGACGTCTATAGATATCAGTATAATTTAATTATTTTGGGAGTTGAAATGAATTTCTTTGCTAAAGGATAAATTCAACTCGATGGTTTCAAATGTATAGTTTGAAATCTTAGTTTCAAGAATGATATTTTCCTAGGCCAAAGCATCACATTTTAACTCGGAGTAATGTCAACAACATTATGATGTAACGTAATTACAAAGTACATAAGGATAATTGTAAAGTCAAACAATTCTTTTTCTTTCCATGATACATCACTGAAACGAAGGAAAAATAGGAAACCATTATTTTGGACTATTGAGTGTTCAACCAAGCCATACAACAACTCAAACTGGAGTCAGTATGATCAACTAGTGATGAGTTGCTTCTAAGCTTCGTGGTAGGAGTCCTTTCTTCCTCAAATTGTCGCTTATCCAACTTTGGCTGAAATCAAGCAAGCTCTAGCTTGCCTATTGAAGCTTGCCTTACTGAGTTGACGGTCTTTTTGTTCCAATCTATATTAAATAATTGACAGCCATCTATAACTCTCTAGCCCCTATTGGTGAACCTGTCTCCATGAAGGATCAACGCCAATACCTATGTTGCGATCTAGACAGAGACTATAATCCATTTTTACTGCCCTGTCTCCATTATTTTTGCTATGATGAACCAACTCTGAAAGAAGTTCATAGCAAATCCAGTATTTCATTCAAAAGCTTAGCATGTCAAGCTAAACTACAGCCTGTTCAGAAAAAGTTTCTACCATGTAACTTTGTGTTTCTTTTGTTCCTTCCTAATCCCAATTGGCAGACGGCTTAACAGTTAACAACGTTGTCATTGTTCACCTTTCTTTGAAATGAGCTCTATGTGGAACCACCAATTTTGTTCTGGTTCTGGTCTAAATTTTTAAAAATCGTAAAACCAAAACCAGACGTAGGTCAAAAAACGAACCAAAATCAGAGAAGATCTGATCTAAAACCAAATAAAACCTCATATAAACTCAAAAAAATAGTTTTAAACTCGATCCAATCACTCAAAATGTAACTCAAATATAAGAAAAAATATATTTTTTATTTTTTTTAAATATAGAACCACACCGGCACAATCAAAACTGTACCGTATTTCACGATTATGATTCTGATTCATCTTGAAACCGGACAGGAACTGTGACCACCCCTACCACCTGTTAGAGATCTTCACATGTACATCATGCTTTCTGTCCTTGCTTCTCTTTCCCTTTTCAGCCAGCCACCATTGCATTACCAAATGGCAGGGGTCGTTATTCCATTCTCCTATGCTTTCTAACCCCTCTAGAATAATCTTACACGATATATAAGGGGCTGTAATACTTTTGAGAGAACAAAAGAAACATTTAAAAGTTTGTTCTCTCCGGAAGATTCATTATTCAGTATCAGTGATTCGAAAGCAGATGTGATGGAATGAGATGAAGGGAATATCAGCGCTCTAAGAGAAAAAAACAAAAAAAAATTGGGGAAAGGATGAAGTTAAACGGAAAATCGCATTCTGAATTGGCCCATTTTCAAAGTTTAAAATATTGGCAGCTTAGCTTACTACGGAAATTTATCAACTCCAAAATTCATGTTTAGTATTTGCGTGAAGAAAATTGAAAGCGAACTAGTGCTAAAAAGTTAATTTTTCTCCAATTTCATATATTTCGCCAATCTCAAACAACTCATCCAGTTGTTTGCCCTAAAATTCGAAAACTGAAAAAGAACCACATCCACGAGAAAACCAAGGAAAATGAAGCTACAACAAAGCAATAACGAATTTGACTTACGGAAGCGAAAGTTAGTAGCCATCCAAGTCTTTTTTCGCCTTCTGAGAATAAATCAAACCCTAGTTTGGACTCAAGCTCTTCTTCGGCCGTTCGAATTACTTTCTGCTTCTTAGAGCTCCACTTATCACTGCGACTCCACTTACGATTATCGCCCATTCTTAAAGCACTTTATCCAAAATCCCGTCCAGATAAAACTCCGATATCAAATAACAATCGGCAACGTTCTGGATAAAGAGGGAGACCGCAACAGAACTCCCCTCTCCACTCTCCAGTTCCGCTGAGCAACCGCCGATATGATCCAGAGAGAAATGGCGCAAGACTAGCCCTCGGAGTAATTTCCCGCGCAAATGCTTTCCCCCCTGCTTATTTGACCTCCGAGGACTTCCATGTCCCTCTCTCAACAATTTATTTACGGAAAAGACCACATGACGTTGTCGTACATTGTTCGATAATGTCCACGTAGTAAGTAATCTTATAATAATCCATGGATAAATAATTAAATATCATTTAAATACTTTAGACCTTTTAACTTACCGTAATTTTAACACACATTATAACATCACATTTTTATTTAATTTTAAGCATAATATCTCTCATTGTGTTCAATTTAGATCAGAGCTTTTACTTATTTAATCTTAGCTTGTAGCGCAAAATGTAAATACTGAATAATGAGGAGTTTCTGATAATGTTGAGTTTCTAATTATATACAATATAAATTTGATTATCTCAAGTGATATATAATTGTCCACCTTAGGTTGTCATAGACAATATTGTCAGAGGATGGATCGTCATGATCGATCTTATTTAAAAATCTTCTTCTAATTTGTGAGAGCTCAATAAGACTTATTCGATAGACCATCACATTCAACATCGCTAAATGCCGTTGAATTAATGCATGGCCAAGTGATTCATTTTCTTATTTGTACTAAAAAATCTTATAAGTAGTAAAAGCTCAATGATGCTTATAAGCTAGGCCTTCACATTCAACATCATAAAAATGTGTGTTGACACAATTTACTTCACTTAAAGAGAATGTGACGTCCTAGTCTGCACGGTCAACATATTTTTTTGTTGAGGGCGAGACTCGAGTACCAATTGTGATGTCTTTAGTGCTCTAGTACAATATTCTCTCTTCAAAGCCACAATCATCATAATTTTTCCTCGTGTATACGGTTAAAAACACATCATGCAGGGTAGATATCAGAACTTTGTTGGCTTGTTGAGTATTTGATAAGTTTTTATTATTTTTTATACTGAAATTATGTATTTATTTTATTGAAAATATCTTTAAAAATGTGTATTTATTATTTCTAACACGTGTGTTCGAAAGTTTTCAGTTTCGTTCGAATTGGAGTTCGCTTTGAGCTGTTTTTTGAAAGTGCATGTGCTGAAATTGTAGTTTAGGTTGACCAAAAATAAATTTAGGTCGATCGAAACTTCTCACATAATGTCAACCATCTGGAATGGTCGACCAAAATTATAAAATGGTTGATCAAAAATTCACAGAATGTCAAGTCACTGAAAGGGTCGACCGAAATCACAAAAGAGTCGACTGAAACTCTCATAGATATATTTTTTTCGTGTTGAAATGGTCGGCTGGAATACCCAATGGTCTATCGAAAACCTTCCTGAAGCTAAAATTATAAATAAAATGAAGGAAGCTCAAAGAAAGAGAATTCGATAAAAAAAATAATGCAGCGTTGTTGAATTTTTTACTCACATGAAAAGATTTCACTTGTGAGAAATGGAAAAACCCAAATTTTTTATAGCCGTGAATGAATAAATGGAAAAACCCGAATCTAACATTTATTTTTACTGAAGTTTGACTATCTTCCCTTATTTATTTTAATTATATTTTATCCAGAAAAATCATCAAACCCTTTTTATCAATTTTATATAACTATTTTACATTTCATTTTGGAAAATATTAGATTCGTTATCCTCGTAGAATCGATATTCTTTTATATTATTTGACTGTGCACTTGCGATTTTTAACGACACATTCGCACCCAACACCGTGTCATATGACGTTCAAACTCAGCTTCAGTCAAGGCATGTGAAGCGTTTCATAAAAACTGTTTGTATCTTCTCCACATAAGCTTTTGTAGAATTGACATATAGATGTATGAGACAAAATTTGTTCTCCACATCACCAAGCTTCTCTTGAACTGCATTGACAAGTCATTTCTGTTTGTCTAATATTACAGTCCACTCAAACTCGTTTGAACTGTTAACATGTTGTCTTAACTGTTCGAGAAACTAACTACATGAATCTCTGCACTCCGACTCCACTACTGCATATGCAATAAGATAAAGTTCATTGTTAGAGTCAACACCGACGATCGTTTGGGGATGGCCGTGATGTGCCGTCAAATGATGAGCGGCGCACCGTGATCGGACAAAGCGCGTAAACGGGATCCGGTGAGGATGTCGTGCACGGCGTTTGCAAAAATGGTTCGGGCGAAATTCAAAGTTGGGGTGCAGAAGTGTAATGGGATGGAAATTCGGGAAGGAGATGGTCGGACAATCTAAACACTTGAGCAATCAAAGTGTTTAGAAAGGTAGACCTCGGGTGCACTCGGATGTGACTCACCGATCGTACGCTCGAGGGTTGACGAACTCGGCCGGATATGACTCACCGGAGGGGAAACGTCGGAGGGAGCTTCAACCAAAGGTTTGAAGGTGCAAAGCACAATTTTTATTCAAATTCTCTCTACCTCAAAGTGGAGGTCGATTACACTATTTAAAGGCATAAAACTACTAAAAACAAATGAATGCTTTCGGCCCTTAGATTGATCGAACGCTTCGAATTGGCTTCGGGAAGATTCTCGTGGATTTTATGCACTCTTAGTTGGCTGAAATCTTGGTCAATCAC
>QAOC01004491.1:216455-241250 GCA_003255005.1 Begonia fuchsioides
TTTTTTTTTAGGAAAAGAAGTGTTCTGGCCAGCTGTTTGATAAAGCCATTATATAAACTGAATTCAAGATTCGTGGCTCTTCTGTACTGTTCTTCTTTGTCTTATAGACAGATTTTGTCTGGCTTATTTGATCGAGTTTCAAATGATATGATCCACCCACTTATGGTAATACTAAGATCAGTGCTGTCTGAAAATTGTGTAAATATTTGAAAATTTATGTTGGTACCCCAACTTTGCAACTCCAGACTGGATGACATTGAATATGAATGACAAGTTTGGTGGCCTGATTTGATTGGACAGATGATGATGGAACCGGGGCTGTTTTTTTTGTTTTATGTTGTTGGAGTTTAATTTATAATTATCTTAATTAATTTGTGATTTTCTGTTATTAGTGGACTAGTGTTTGAGTGACCTACTCCCGGTAAATATCACAATTTACTGCCGTAAATATCACAATTTTATTTAAATTTAAGTTTTTTTTTTATTTTCTTAGATGATGTTGATTTTTTAATAATTGTATTTACCTCTGATTTAAAGAGAAGCGAAGTTTTAACTTGTTCAGAGTTATTCGAATGTTCAAATTGAAGAGAAACAGTAGGCAAAAATTAATTGACTAAAGGCTAATTTTGTCACAAATATTACTGTTTATTATTTTAAGATTAAAATAATATATTAATAAAATTTCTATTTTATTAATAGAATTATTAACGGTCTTCCACGTCAGTTCCATATGATCGGCGGTAAAAATTCGGATCCAACGGTTTGTAACAAGGCATACTCAGCGGGGTGTCAACTACTATTATATTACCCGCCGTCTCTCTCATTCTCCCGCTAATCAAAGCTGTGTTCTTTTTCCGCCATTACAGGGATCAGGAGAGAGAGAGAGGGCGCCTCTACGTAGCTTCTGTTCCTGCTAAGCTTGTCTCGTATTTCTCGTGATTTCGTTTCTGCCTTTTTATTGCCCTCCTTTTCTCTATTACTCTTCCTAATTCTCATTTACTTTCACCCAACCCTAAAACCATCGGCTCTCCTTGTCCCTTTTACGCTCTCTATTACTCTTTCTGGAAGCACTCGAAGCTGTGTTGTTGAGGAACTTGGCATCGGAGCTTGCGTCTGCTGGATTTTCATCTGTGAAAGTAATCTTTGACGAACTCCATGTTTGTTTTGCTCAGTTTTGAGTTATGCTGTGTGAATTAGTTCATTTTGTATAAGTATGTTGGGCACTATTGACGGCTACGGATCTGAGGATGATTTTCCATTTTTTAATTGCTTATATAGTTGCTGCTCCATTCTGCTCGGTTTATGATTGATGTGCTGAAAATTACGATAAAAACTTTTTTTAAGGAATAAATACAACTTGGTGGGGGGGATCAAATTCAGTTGTTATTAGCTCTATTATATATGAACTAACCTGTATTCGATTGCTGAATTTATTGTATATAGATGGAATGAGATAGACTTGGTTATATATATAGATATTTTGATGCTCTGGGGCTGAGATGCTGCCTGTTTGTAACCACAATGTACTGGATTGGTCTGCCCCTTCGAGAAAAATTAAGAAGAAATTCCTATGCAATAAATGTAATCTATTTTGATTTGCTGAGGATTTGTTATCCAGTGAATTTATCAAATGAAGTGTCCCTTTGGGGTGGATTTTCTAATCATATTGGACAATTTTCACTGGTATAGTACAATAATATCGTCATACTGCTATGGTGGCAGGATTTTGATGCTGGATTTTGAAATATACGGAAGGAACAACAAAACCATTTGAATCTCAGAGAGAGGAGGATTAAAGAGAAGACTTCTCATGGTTTCTGAACTCTGTGCTTTGTCATAACAACAACTTTTCTGAAATGGGTTAGCTGTTTTATGCAAGGGTTTATCAAGTTCTATATTATTCTTGGATGGAGCCGTTTAAAAGTACATCTGAAATTGTTGAATCACATGAAGAGTTTGATCCAGGATTAAAATTGAACAAGAGACCAATACATTATTACTCAGATGCCCGAAAAAGGTATTCTATTGAAGATGACATTAATCACCTATTGCAGGTGATTGATGACAAATCTTTGTGTAGAAGTTCAGGGCAACCTCATGCTGTAAGTAGAGATACTTGGCAAAAGAGTGCACTGAAAAGGCCAATCAGAGTTGGTTCACACAAGGTCTCTAGCATTGGAATTTCAGAACCAGTGAGTTTGAAGCAGGCTCTAAGAGGACTATGTATCTCTCAGGCAGCAGAAATGGCTGCCATGAAGAGACAATCAAGAACTGTGCAGTCACTAGGTATGTCCGAAACTGTAGCCATCAAAAGGTTTTATAAGACAATGGTTGTTGAGGCTAGTGGATCTGGTGCTTCTGTGACTGAAGGAAAAGGAAAGATGCTTGAAATATCACTTGTTCCAGAAAGAATCATGTTTGGAATTTCAAATGGGACGCCTGAAGTAATGCAGAACTCCGACGCTGTGTTATTCAATCCAAGTGATCATGCTTCTACTTCTCAAGTTAAGTCCATAATGGAAGAAACTATAGCTAGTAATTTATCATCTGAAGATTCCATTGGGTGTGGAATAGTTGAAGAGCAGGTTGTAAAGCAACAGTGTGCAGAATCACACTCTAATACTAATGCATGTCAGACTGACCCAGCAGTCGATAACACTGCTTCTTCATTGACTGAAATTTCAAGAAAAACTTCAATACAAGGGAAAAAGAAGAGAAATTTAGTTAATTCTGTGCTCTCTCGGTCAGGCTCTTCGGGTGGTGCCAAGCTAAGCAGATCGTCTATTGATAGTACAAGTCTAATCAATCCTATCTTCCTAGCCAAAAGTTTTGTTAAGAAGAAAGCAAAGATGGAACCTACTTTGCCATCCAATATGTCAAGTACAATTACAGTGAATGTGGACAATGATAAAGTTCCAATATCGTATGAAACTGAGAGGCAAATAAACGAGTGTAGTACCACATATGAGAGAAAAGAACATGAGAAAGTTTTGAATATGAGCGGGGTATTCAAATCAAGTACTGCAGACACAAACTCTACAAGTGATCTCTCTTCCAATTGCTGTAACAACACAAAATCTCTGCTGACAAAATCTAATGAGAGTTTGAGATCAAAAGGTGAGTTTTCTCAAAGCTCGGAAAATAGCATTGTAGATTATAGCAGTAGTCCAAGCATAAGTAGAGAAACCATTGTCCTTAGGTCTAGTCGTAGTGGGAATAGGCCTCACATGTCCAAAGACTTGAGATGGGAAGCCGTCAACCATGTTCAGAACCAGAACAAAATCATATCCTTGTCAAACTTTAAGATGCTCAGGAAACTTGGACTTGGGGACATTGGGACTGTGTATCTTGCCGAGCTAAGTGATACAAGTTGTCTTTTTGCTATGAAAGTGATGGACAATGAATATTTGACGAGCATGAAGAAAATGCATAGGGCCCAGACTGAGAAAGAGATACTGCATATGCTGGACCATCCCTTTCTGCCCACGCTGTATACTCACTTTGAAACAGATAAATTTACGTACTTAGTGACTGACTACTGTCCAGGTGGAGATCTTCATGTGCTGCGACAGAAGCAACCAAACAGGAATTTTTCCGAGCAAGCTGTCAGGTTATCCTATCATCATTTGGCTTGCTCATATATACATTATTATATATTCTTTGTTGTTTATGCATACAGTAGAACCTTTTTACGCTTGTATTACAATCTTTAATTTGATTTCCTAACAAGGAACTACAAAAGATAATGCGTATTTTTTCTATGAGAGATCAAGCTGATGATTTAAGGGGATGAACTCATACTTTTAAGCGAGAATTGACAGTAAATTAAGCGGATACTCTTCAATTCTCCTCTCCTAACTGAGACTCTTCAATCGTTGTTGATTATCTGATTAAATATTCATTTCGTACGAAATGAACATTTGTTTCTCCCAAGTAAATCCTTGTCTTTTTTTATTTAATGGTTTCTTATTTCTCTTCTGGATAAAGTAAAGAAAAAATTCAAAGACTGGATCGTCAACTATCATTATACTTGTTCTCACTTGATTCATAATCTCTCTTCAGATTTTACGCAGCTGAAGTTCTTCTTGCTGTGGAGTACTTACACATGCTAGGCGTCATTTATCGAGACTTAAGACCAGAAAATATACTGATCCGGGAAGATGGTCACATCATGCTCACAGAATTCGACTCATCACTCAGATGTGCAGTCAATACAATGGTGCTTAAATCATCTTCCCCTTTGGTCGAGTCTACAAAGAAGGCCGCTCATTCGTTCGATGATAGTAGCTGCATTCACCCTCTGTGCCTTCAACCATCCTGGCAAGTCCCTTGCTTCAGTCCTAAGCTCCTTTCTACTGCATCAAAGTCACGAAAGGTCCGATCTGATCCAGTTCTTCAGGCAAACCCATTACCCCAGCTTGTAGTGGAGCCAGTCAGTGCTCGTTCAAACTCTCTTGTAGGAACCCATGAATACCTTGCTCCAGAGATAGTCAAGAGCGAGGGCCATGGAAATGCTGTTGACTGGTGGACATATGGGATTCTTCTCTTTGAGTTACTCTACGGCAAGACACCCTTCAAGGGCTCATCAAATGAGGAAACACTAATCAACATAGTATCACAGAGTCTTAGGTTTCCAGATACTCCCATGGTTAGTTTTCATGCAAGAGATCTGATTAGAAGCTTACTGATTAAGGAGCCTGAAAATCGGCTAGGCTCCGTGAAAGGAGCTGCAGAGATCAAGCAGCATTCGTTTTTCGATGGCCTGAATTGGGCATTGATTCGATGCACTGTTCCACCGGAGCTGCCTAAGGTTGCAGAGATGGAGCAGCCTCCCTTTGACTCCAAACTGGAGGGAGCGAATCCTCAGGTAAATGAGAATACAATAGAACCAGAGGATGCTTTTGGGCTATTTTAGCTTATGGCATTTCTTTTTATATTTTATACATACTTATTACTTGTATTGTCAATATGTAGATACAGGGCTTGTACCATAATTGCATGTAGAAGGTTGACTATGTGTTGTAGTCTCAAATTGAATAGAGAATGGAGAAACAGATGCCTACGTTTTGTTAAAATTTTCCTTATAATAGATAAATAATTAAAATAAATCAGTAATTGGATCAATTAATCCTCGGAGTATCCAAATATAAGATTACATTAGAAATAATCCTATTATTACTACGTGTAAGACATCTTTTTGAGTAGACACATTGGCATAAGCTTTCCATGGAGCTACAGCTACCTACCAACAAACTCTAAACTTTCAATTTAAGCTGACCAATATGATGATTCCATGACAAGAATTGATAGATCAGGAGGCATTTTCTATGAAAAAGTCGAATTTCAAAACAATTTACACCTTGGAGTTATAGATCGATGCCCCAGAAGTCGATCTATGCATCATCCATGTCATGATCGTTGTCATTATCTCCGGCGTAGTACTCGTCATCTCGCTGGATATGCTTGTCATGAGTATGCTCTAGAACAATAACTAGATTAATCCATACACTATTTGGAGCAAATAGTTGATATATGTAAGAACAAAAAAAATAGTCCAATATCATTGCTGTAGGTACTTACGATCCATTCGCTCATCCGGGTTCTGTCTATCTTCATCGAAATCAGGGATATAGAAATCGGGTGGCACCTGAGTCAGACAAGAAGTTACCATTAAAAAGGCAATAGCTATTGCATGGCTAATATTATAATCCAAGGTAATTATAGCAAAGGAAAAACAAAATGAACCTTTTTCCAATATTTAAATAATTGCCAGGAAAGTATGACTACCTCTTGCATTTGTACACTGGGAGCGTGTTGAATCGAACGAAGATTTTCCAGGACTTGTGTTTTGATTGAGCTTATGTATGACTTCGAATTTAAATTCTCCTGGGCCGTTAGAAAGGTGAAAGAGGAGCGTAAAAAGCTTGTAATAATCTCAGTTTATAAGTACCTAAACCAGAGTAACATTCATAGTTTTGCAAAGTTGACTCACTCGCCCTCAGATAGTTCACCAAACACCATGAAATTGTGTAAGAACAAGTGGTGTTTGTTTTATAAGAACACGTATTATTTAGAAGTTCGTATTGATGTTCAAAACATTCAAGTCCATAAAAGTAAACATAAAATTCATTTAATATCAGATAAAACAACGAACCAGATGCCTGTTTGGAGTTCTTAATACATAATCCGGAGCAAAATACTTGATGTACTCATTTTCAGGAATTTCTGCAAGGAAGTAAATAGTTAAGCATAAGCTCCTGAACCATGACATCATTAAGGCAGGAAAACCTCAGCAGTACTTATTTAGAACTTTGGTTGCAAAATATCAAGAGATTTTTAGAAAATCCTCATGGTTTTCAATTTTCAGGAATGACTAGGTGAATTCTTGAAATGTCTAGAAAAAAAGAACTAAAGGATCATGAGGGGGATAATAAGGGGCGTTGGGATTTTGATATAATTGAAATTTGGCGAAGAGTCTGGTCAAATATGAACCTGTAAGCAATATTGGTCAAAAGATTATATTAGGGACTCTTTTCCTGACAAATGGGAAATCGGTGACTTCTTTTGACATGAAAAACGACAACAAAACAAAAAGAAAAATAGGCACCCCAAAGAAATCTATGCAACAAAAATAAAACAGAAAGGAAGAAGATTTTGCAGACTGAAAACTTCAAATTTCTCACACCATTGGGAAGTTCGGTATCTAGAAGGACACCAGTCTCCACTGTCCAGCATCGAGCAACATTTTCTTTCGTATATCCTCCGCCACCTGTAACCTACACGGAAAAGGTACCCTAAAAATTCTTACACATAAATATTAAGTAAATCTTCTTATAAGAAGATAATAATTCAACTTCAATACACAACTTTATCTTTCAACTCAGTAAACTTTCATAGCGAAGCAACTTGAACTCTTCCTCATCATTTTTATAGTAAGATTTTGTTTCTAACAAAAAACTATCACTGGCCCGACAAATAAACTTCAGCAAGCTCTTTCAACAAACAGTAATTGTTCCCAGAACTAAAATCCTTAGTAATCATTTTACCTAATTGACTAACGTACCAATAATGGTATGTTGAATTTCTTCACGAACCTAACACATTCAGCATGACCTGCAAAAATTAAAATAAAAATGTTTTGAGGATGATAAATGCCTTTATCAACTTCTTTTCTGAACATTATGCACTAGAAAACAAACAGTTTTTGTCTGGTATTTATATCTTTTACTTATAGTGCAGCTTTAACTGTAGTTTATATATAAAATACTACATACTTAGCTATCTTATGTGTCGTGATAGTTAAGGATTATTACTGGATTCGAGGATTAAAATTGCCAGCCCAGCTACTATATCAGTGTAATACGCAATTCTCATATATGAAAGTATCGTTCTTATCCACATTATTCAAAGTAAAATAAAATGAAAAATGGCACTTAAAGAGGATAGAAACACCATCAATGGAGAGATTGAAGCAGCCAAGGCGATCTCCAGCCAATGAATCTGCCCCACACTGGAGGACGATAGCACCTGGTTGATAGGTTTCAACAACCTTGGAAATAATCTGCAAAGTTGGGAACACATAAAAATCCTTGAACACAATAATATCATGCCACAAAAAGACCAAACTCGTGGTCATCATGCTTCTAACCCAACTTACAGTTTTAAAAAGTCGAGTGAAACTGCCATCATCTATTCCATCCCTAAGAGGAACATTGATGGCATAAAACTTGCCTTCTCTTTCTCCTATTTCCTTCAAAACAATGGCATTGCTAAATATTGTTGCACTTCTAAACATTGTGTAAAATAATGCTCTAATATAAACATGGCTTGTGAGTGCTCCCAGATGAAAATATTTTATTTCATTAGGTTCTATAGTGACGTCCAAAAATTACAAAAGAGGGAAAAGTTTGAGAAAAACATTGCCAAGCAAACTAGTTAGCCTGTTCTTATTTATAAGGGAAAAAAACCAGTTTTACTTTTTTATCATTGCTAAAAATTACTATGTACCTCAGCATACAGCAAAATTTTGATATATTCAACATAAAGTAGTAACTGTGATATATTTCAAAGAACAACAACCCATTTTTAGTGTAAAATGGACCATGACTATGTAAACTCATATTCAATTTGAGAGTGTGATCGTAAAAATAAGGTGGGAATGGACATCTTTGAAAGTCATATTCTCCACCAGAAATGGATTTTACCACCAAAAGGCAACTAATAAAGCTTTGGAATATTACCTTAACATCACCAGTTCCAGGAAAAAACATATCTCCATACTTGTGAAAGCTAAGTGTCATCACCCTGCCATGATGAGCTCTAGTTAATAAAGAATAAAACAGGAGGGTTGGGATAAATAGATTAATTACATTCATGACAGATAATTGTGGAGTTATTCTGTCTTTGTATTGGGGACGTGACTTTTAATTTATCTGCATAGATTTTTTCTCTTTTGATTCACGCACATTGTCATTAAAAGCTGCAAAGCTAAAAGAGAAATGTCGAAACATTCAATGATTTGAAATAACTATAGATTTTAGAAAAAACTCAAGTTGCACTTAATATCCTAATCCTTCTAATTGTGAATGAAGCTACCTGTCAGTGAAATAGAAAGCTTCTTCCACTCCATCACCATGATGCACATCAATATCAATGTATAAAACCCGAGCATGATATTTAAGAAGCTCCAAGATCCCCAAAACCAAGTCATTGATGTAACAAAATCCAGAAGCCTCACATTTTTTGGCATGATGCAATCCACCAGCCCAATTTATGGCTATGTCACACAGTTGATTGTTCAATCTGCGTGCCGCATCTGCAAACAGTTATCATTGACAACTAACTAGTCAACAATTAAAACAAAAAATCTCTTTTTTTGACAGATATGAGTCACTAGTATAAGTTACCTATAGTCCCACCAGCATAAATTTGACAAAACTCAAACAAGTTTTCAAATACAGGGCAATCTTCACCAAGATTATCTGAAAAAAATTAAAAAAGAAGTAAACAAGTACTTTCTCTCTAATCAAAGATCAAATTTGTTTTGCTTCCCCATCCACGCTAAATCTAAATTGCAGCATTCCATTTATTGCTAACTTGGAATCAAATAATACAATATAATTGGAAAGAAATATGTTTTGATACAAATCATCATCCCTGATAATGCTGGCGAACAACATAACATATTTTGTCTAACTTTCTTTGAAGATTGAAATCAAATTCTCCAGTGTTCCCACAGATAAATACCACTGGCAATAAGATTATTTAGCAAAAGATAAAGTAAATTGTAAAAGAAAACCATACATTTTGACAATTCATTAGAAAACAAGTGTTGAGTATCAACTGTAATCCGATGAAGAAATTCGACATAATCTGCTGAATGAAACTGAGCAAGCTCAACAGGATAAGCCTTATGGGGACGCTGCATTAACACCCAAAAGAAAAATAAAACTATCAAGAGAAAATTAATATTAGTTTTACAGCTAAAAATACAAAACAATGCACGAAGAACCAATTGCTCAACCACGAGCAAAAGAGCTTATGATATAGAAACTAACATATATTTCCATTTTCTTATGTAGCTCATAAGAGAGGACGAGATGGTGAGTCATACAAAGCCGGTGTGGTTTCATCGGATGGTTTGGTCCGAAGTAAACACTCCCCACATCCCCTGCAAGAACAGTCTTCGCATAAGTCTTCTTCTTCGGCTTTAACGTTTCAGTATCAATGGGAGTGATTTCCCTCAACAGAAACCATACAAAGAAATCACAGCCAAGACATGTTACAAGACTTTCCTAAGTTACAAGATCTTTTTTTACAATCTATCACCTTTTTAGAGAGCTCAAACGTAAATAAGACAGATTATCCATAAAGAAAATGTTAATTCTGCTTTGATTTTCCGAAGGTCGCTTCCAAAACTTCTCCATTGAAAGAAAGATTAGAGACGAAATAGAGGAGGATGGGGAAGAATCAATACCGTCATAAAAGTAGGCGATCTTGTCCTTGGGCGGCATATTAGCGCCAAAGACTGCAAATAACGAGCGACTGAGGCGATGACCGCAACGCCGATTACCCAGGCAACTCCATTTGAGCTTCCGGCGTGTGAGTGCGATCGTCTACTCCTTTGAGTTGGATGGATCCGTTCGGACCGACCCGGACCGGCTCGTTTATAATAGTGAGCATCCGGTCCAGCTCAATGGGCTAATTTCTCTGTTAGACCCGGTCACCCGAGAACCTTTAATGCTGTTCTACTCTATGAACCCATTGGATATTACGTGGCTGCTCGTTTAGTAATTAGTAATTAGTAATTAGTAATTAGTAATTAGTCATTAGTAATTAGTAATTAGTAATTAGTAATTAGTCATTAGTCATTAGTCATTAGTCATTAGTCATTAGTCATTAGTCATTAGTCATTAGTCATTAATAATTAGTAATTAGTAATTAGTCATTAGTTATTACTAATTACTAATTACTAATTAGTAGTTAATTAACTAAGAAAGCAAAGAAGTTGGGTGGGTACGGGGATTCACCAGAACGAGCAGAGAAAGGGAGGGGTGCCATTGTTTCCCGCTAAAGTAGAAGAATTGGAGCAGAGTACAGAGCTTCCGGTTTCCATCTTTTCGACAGTGGCGGCGCACAAGCAGAGACAGATGCATAGGTTGGGTAACTCGACCGCTAATTTCAATGGCGGCGGTAGCAAGGCGAGGGATGATGAATTGTTGAAATGGGCTCTTTCTGAGTTTCGCGCAAAGGAAGATGAAATTGAGAGGAAGAAAATGGAGGTTAGAGACAAGGTAGAAGCTCATCTTGGGCGGGTGGAAGAGGAAACCAAGCGTCTCGCTGAAATTAGAGAGGTGAGTAGACTATCATGAAATTTGGATCGTTTTCAGAGATCTAATGCAGTTTATTTTTTTCCCCAAGCTTCGGGTTTTGAGAACACGGAATTTTGTTTATAGAAAGCTAGTCGAAGTTGTAATTTATTGCTAACTGGACAATGATTATTTTTGTTTTTGAAAAAAACTGTTAATGTATCAGGAGCTTGAAGGTATAACAGATCCAACGGAGAAATAAGCGACGAATGTTCGAAAGAGGATAGACATCGTTAGCAAAGAGGTGAAGCCATTGTGTCTGAAGTCCCAAAAAAAGGTGAAGCCTTCTCCTATTATTTTACTAAGCAACAAAAATAATGATTTTGAGATTTATCTATTTGAATACACTCGTTATTTAATGTTACGTGGTAATAGGAGAAGGAATACAGAGACGCTCTTGAGGCTTTCAATGTGAAGAACAAAGAAAAAACTCAGCTAGTTAAAAAATTAATGGAGGTGAATTTTCTCTTTTGATTGCTGACAAGATCTTTAATTTGTTGTGTCCATGGTGTTGGACAGCTGGTCAGTGACAGTGAGCGATTGAGGATGAACAAGCTGGAGGAATTGAGTAGAAACATTGAACTCTGAACTAAATTTGGTAATAAAACTAACAATGATTGATCTGAGAGTTGCAACAAGGGTCAGTTTGCTTTGCGTTTGGGCTGACTTTTCATTTTGTATTTTTCTAGCTCCTCTAACAATTGGTACCTCTTATTATACATCTTGAGCGTTTGGCTTTTGATTTTGATGAAATTAAAGGGTAAGTTTTTTTTACTTCTGGTTGTGAGAAGAATAGTTCTAGCGATTGCCTCGTTGCTTTCCAACATCAATCATCATCTGTGTAATTGCCTTGCAAATTTTCATATGAATTATATGTATGCATAGGAACATATGTAGACGGCATTGTTTGAAAAATCTTTCATCTTCCAGTCTCCACTGTTTGATTGTTTCATAAATTTATTTTTTCAAGCAATCATATTGAAATTTACTTCCCCCACACATCATGTTACTTGAGGGCGCTTTACTTGAGTATTTTTTCATTTTCCCCGATCAGCTCCTCTCAACGGTCGAAACTCTCGGCCTGGGAAGAATCGTTACAAAGACTGGTAGGTCTCAACTTGGCAACAGAGTTCAATCCCTAATAATTTCACCATGAAAAGATTTGAACCATGCACTTGTACAAGTGCTTTAACCAAGTGTGTCTTTTATGTTATGACTCCTCTCCCACACCGCACTTTATTCAAGGGTGCTTCAATCGAGCTTTTTCTCTTTTCTCGATTAGCTCCTACCGGTAACACTTAGTTACATGACTTGGTTCATGGTTCAAATTCCCTCGTGATGAAATTATTAGAGATTGAACTCTATTGCCGAGTTGAGACTCACCACTCTCTGTTATGATTCCTCTCAGATTGAGGATTCTGATCGTGGGTAGGAGCTAACCGGAGAAAAAAAAACCAGACTAAAGCGCTTCCGAATAAAGTGCGGCGTAGGGGAGTGATAACAAAATCTTCTTTGACATCACTAAGAAATGGCTGATATTATCACCATAGCAGTATAAAAAATATTTTGCATGAAGCTCCAAATTTATGTCATTTATCAACTGGGTTTTCCACTAAGAATAAGCAATTGCTTCCTTTCATATAATTTGAGAAAAGACTAATCACTAGTGCAATTATGTTCCCTTTTCTGGCAATGAACCTTGGATCTTAAGCAACACTGGTGAGATAACGTAATGTAGATGACCTGTGATGTTTGTTTTAGACATATGAAATGTGATATCTCAATTTGATCTGAAAATTACATTGTAGTTCATTGCTTTCTGGTGCATAGTCAGAAAACATGAAATAAGAGCACTGAACCAGGTGGAGGGAAAAGAAAAGTGTGCCATGTTATGAGTGCTTCCTTGAAAATCAAGGATACCCAAAAGGCCTATAAAACAACATATTGGGATGGAGGACCACATTCATGTGCAAAAGCATGGGCTACGAAAACTTGCACCAGACAGTTTTACTGTGAGGTAGAGCCATAAAATGGTGACTTTGTGGGTCAGTATCCTCCCCCATTTTGTACCTTCCAGATATCGACTTGTATATGCTGTCTAAGAAAGCAGAGGCCAAGCTTTTCTTTCCAATGAATGATTCTTCAAACACAATCAGGAAAGTGGATTACCAAAGAGAAAAACTGTGGAAGTTGACATCATAACAATTGATTTCTCTAGAGTTTCTTTCTGAACATATAGGCAGGCACTGAGGTTTTGAGTTTGCAGGGATAAGTGAAGTGGCCATGGGAGGAGGGTTCAAGCATCTGGTGATTGTTAAGTTCAAGGAAGGTGTTGTGGTTGAAGAGATTCTGGCTGGAATGGAGAAGCTGGTGGTGGAGATTGATGCTGTTCAATCCTTTGAATGGTTGCTTTTTCTTTCTCTCTCTCTTTCTTCTTCTATGGTTGGAGAATGAAATGATTCAGAATTTAGGGAGAGGAATTTCGACTGAATTTTGTTTCTTGTTTAACAAGGGGAAAGGAGATGGAAGGTCCAGAACAACTCAGAGATGGATTCACCCATGTCTTCTTAATGACTTTCAAGAACAAGGAGGATTTTACTGCATTTCTTAGTCATCCGAATCACTTGGAATTTTCTGCAACCTTTTCTGCTGCAATCGAGAAGATCGTGCTCTTCGATTTCCCAGCCTGTCTTACCAAGCCCCCGGAATCAGCATGAACCAGAAGACTTCAAATTTCCAAGAAGGTTTTTTCAATTTAAGAACAAATATTGCATTTGAACATATTTGTTGCTTTTGAATGTCGTCAACTTTCATGGTGTGGTTTCGATTAAGATCCCTATGTCTGGTTTCGAATCTTCTAGTCTCTAGTCAATCAATAATAATGTTTTCCATTCGAATCCCCGGTGTTCAACTAAACTCGGAGAAACAAAAGCCTTGAAATCTCGATTTCAGATCTGGTTTATTCATGAGATAAGATGGTGTTGTCTTGTTCATCAGGTGGATAAGAGACTGGCCGAAAGCTTCTTTGTGTGTTTGATTGTTTGGTGAATAAGTGAGCTGAGTACTTCCAATTCCAAAAGCAAAGCTTCTGATTCATCATGTCTCCAAGACTGGTAGATTTCTTCTTCTTTGACCTCTTTCTCTTCTTATCCTCTCTCTTTTAGCCTCAAGTAGCTTCTTATGCGGAACTCTTACAATAACTAGACAAAAATGAGACACGATCACAAAATAATTGGCCGTTCGAGACGGCTCGAGATGGTCGATACCACTTGATTAAATATTAAAAGACGTGATTAAACTATAATCTACGAAATCTATGTGGTAAATCTATGTCGATTTCATAGCATATAGTAGAAGATATGCGCAAGAATACTTAATCTTTATGATAAGAAATACAAAAGTTCACGATTAATTGCGAATAATCCCGAGAAATACAAAAATATGCTAAGTTGTTGCACGGAGCTTCAATCGACATCTCGTGACAATTTAGTTTTTTACCGGGTTAGTGGAAAATTACAAAATTTAGTCCGTAAATGTATTTTAATATTTAGTTTATTTTTGGATTGTTTTAGTTCCATTTTTCTAATATTCACATAAGCCAAGAAGATAAAAAAAATGGCATGCATCATGCAGGTAGAGTAGTGTTCACCACCGTCTCCTCCATCCACAGTCTAAACCTACTGTCAACTCCATTTCTTGTTCTGAACATGAACGCGGCGTATCCATGAACAGGTCTAAAAACAAAATCATGAACATTCCAGAACAGATCGACGAGCAATCCGAAAAAAATGGTCTGGTTTCCTCTGAAATTCCTCTGCAATCTCCTCACACAAACCACGGTTTTCTCATCTACGCAGACCAACAGGCCTGGATTCTTCGATCCTTCATTTTCTTCGGTGAATCTGATCGACATCCGGTGTTTAATCCCGGCATTGCTCAGCTGAGCTTTTGTAGAGTAAATGGTGTGGCCGGAAGAATATTCTTCTCGCCGGGAAACGAGAGAGACTTTGGCCGGCACGCCGGCAATTTCGAATCTCCAGTGTAAAGCTTCTTCGTCTAGTTTTCCTAGAATCAAAGCTCTTTCTGAATCAACTAGTACAAAAACATAAAACCCATCTTCTGGCTCGGCGCCATTATCGTACATTCGTACTTAGCATCAGAGAGAATTTGCTGCCTTTCTTCTTCTTGACCAAGAGAGAATTTGTACAGTGATCGAAGAATTTTCCAGAACTGACGCTGTGATTTCTCGGCGAGCTGCCTCCGGCAACATATTTTGGAGCTCCGCTGAAGCCATGGGCAGAGCTGTTCTTACACCAAGTTACAGTGATGAATAGCTGCTTCTGGGTAGAGAGAATGGCTTTGTAGAAACAAATGACGGAGTTCTGCCTCGAAAATGCAATCTTTGGAGAAACACACGCAGATTTTGAGTGGCTGGAACAGGAAGAGAGAGAGAAAGATTCATTGGAGCTTCATTGAAACAATAAGCCATGGCTCTGGCGAGCGCTAGAGAGAAATTATGGAGAAGCAAAGCACAACAAAATGGAGTAAAGATCGTGTTTTTACTCTTTTAAATACATTTTCGCGTGAAGAGAGATCCAATGAAGATACTATGAACAAAAGGGCGATGCCCCTTTTCCCTCCGTCGCCTAATCAACGACAGACGTCAAAATGGGGTTTTTAATATCCGAAGAGGAGAGAGAAAATGGAGGTAGAAAACATCGACAAGAATCCGTCTTCTCCGAAGAATCTTACGAAGGTAGCTGAATGGGCCTGATTTACAGGCCATCCGGCCTGGTTTTGATCGTATCCGCAACAATTTTCGACTCCCAAACCATTTTCGACTCGATTCCTCCCAAAATCTTAGTTTATGCTTCAGAACCAAACCAAATCAGCTTACGCTCGTTCATACGATATAAAACTTTATGCATATGAGAAAACAAATCCAATTAGATTTGTTCGAGCATAAGAATTCGAGTTGAAACGACAAAGAACTTTGGCAAAAGCCAAACTGATTTCAAATTTCGACCATCCTATTTTAATATCCAGATCAAGAGTTTATTCTCTATTTGAAACATGATTTTGTGTCCTTCTAATAAACACAAAACAAAAAACCTCATCCTATTATAACAAATCACATTCTATTGTTTTGCTAAAGAAGTTTAGCATTGAAGCTCAAGTGACCAATTCCCTACCCTTGAATGCCTATAGATCGATATTGAGTCAACAAATTTGGTCCCGTTATCTATGTGCAACTCATTTGTAATTATTCGTACCATGATTCCGGTTTTCCAACTTTGGTCCCAACTTTTCAATAAATGAACGAATATACGCGATGGATGGTGATGGACCTACTACATCGAGACAAAATAACATAAGCTCGAATATACCCTTATCCATTACACTGGGGTACTCCTATCTTCAGTTGGAAATGGCTCTCGTTATGTGTGTGGTGGCTATAATTGCATCAGTTGATTCGGTTAGTTTTTTACTGTATCTATCTGTGGTTAATGTTTTATGCAAAGATCGTTGTTTTCAGATAAATTTATTCGTTTGATACAAAATTATGAATCCAACGAGCATGTTCTTGTAGTAAGATGGGAGAAGTTCAAGTTCTTTAAAGTACAAGAATTCCATTATTATTTATTTTTATACAAGAGTTTAATTTGGCTATAATACTTAGGGTTGGTCGTACCGTGCATCTTCGTTATTGGTCCCATCAAGGCCTCCAACTGCTGGAGTTGTAAGTAGAGGTATAGGCCTAGAAGGCCTTTCTTGATCCGAAAAGTTGAAATCATTCGTACTCAAGGTCTCCATACCCCGGTCCGACAGCATGTGAGGAGGTTAATCACGGTGACTCAGCGGCCTAGAGATGAGAGACTTTTACCTGATACCACAAGAAACAACTTCAACATTGGAGGATTAAACTCTCACACTTTGATGACGCAGACTTTGAACCGTAGCTCTTGATCCAAATCTGTCATTCCTAGAAAGCCTTTCTAGTGTCTTGGTTGGTCTATGGGGTACTGGAACAGGATCGACTACCCTTACGGAAAATGGACACACTCTTGCCGTAACTAGAATGGGAAGTCAGAGAGTTGTTGAAGTTGGTGCTTGCATTTTGATGCTGTTATCTCTAGTAGGTGATGATTTCTTCGAATCCATATCAATTTTTCTTCTCTTTTCTTTGATTTTACGATGTTATTGCATTTTTGTTGACAAAATCGTTGGTATTGATCTTGGTTTCGATGATTTAACCAAATGAGCCGTGAAGATTTTCATATTATTTTCTCAGTCTAGACCCATATTTAGTGCATATAATGATAGAACTGATTTGATCGGATTGACCAGTCAAATTGACTATTTGGGTTAGATATGATTCAGGTTGAATATATGATCAGATTAATTTTGATCCAATTTTATAAGAATTGACCCGTCATATAGGGTCGGTTAACCGATTAAATACATAATTTGTGAAAAAATAATTGAATTTAGTTGATTCAGATCGATAACCCGTAAGTTTGAATTTTATGAAACCGAACATGAACTCGAAACGAAATCAACCTGAAATTTTTGATCGAATTTGGATCAGATTGAATATGCGATCGGATATAATTTTATAAAACCAACCCATTAAATTATGTATATATATTCTATCAAAATCGGACCCTAATCCACATATCCCACCCTTGGATAGAACTCTATTTCGATGCATATGCATGCTTGATATTGGATTTCACGGAGAATTTTTGCAAAAAACATAGTAAAAAGTCTTTTTTACAAGATTACTGCTTGATTTTAGTGTAAACAAGAACAGTTAGGGAATGAAACCAAGGCCAAAATTTCATCTTCTTTTTGTTGTGATCTGTGTTTTGTTGTGTTTAGGTAAAGTTAAAGGTTTCATTGCTTCAATTCCTCATGTAATGGTTGCTGCTCTTCTTTGCTACGTCTGGGCTATGCTTACTGCTCTCAGCTTGTCAAATCTTCGATATAGCGAGGCCGGAAGCTCTCGATATGGCGGAGTAAGTTTATTGACCAGTGTTCTGCTATCCATTGATTCAAGCTTCATTTTTATTTCAAGGGTTGTTGACTAGAGACTTTTTTTTTTGTTCAGCTGAACTATTTTCTCAATACATTATTGTCGGTGAATATGGTGATTGCGCTTCTGGTGGCGGTCATACTTGACAACACTGTCCCCGGAAGTCGGTCGGAGCTTATGAATGGTGGAAAATGAAACGGAAAAAAGGGAACCATCTGTTGGAGAAGACTATGGATTGCCGTTCAAAGTTGGCAGAGTTTTCCGGTGGGTCAAATGGGTAGGATTTGATTCTCCGGCCAAGATAACTGAGACCAGCGCCGGAGTTTAGAGGCCAGAGCTTTTCTCAAATCAGCTATAGACAAAAAGCACGGGAGATATACTCAGAAATTTGGACGATATACTCTGAGATTTGAAGATGTATTCTACAAAGCATTCAAAACTCTTCCATAACTAAAAGTTAATGTGGTAATAAGGAAACGCAATTAACTATATAATACCCTTAGTAATCATCCTAATTAAAGTTACAAGTCCTAATCAAATTTAAATTTATGAAAAAAAAACCCCAAAAGCAATTAACTATATAATACCCTTAGTAATCATCCTAAAAAGTTATGGACACAAAAAAAGTGTTCGTTTGATTTATCTTAATTAATATCAAAAGGCACAAAGAGAATTTCACTTTTTCCCGTGGGACTCAAAAGCAGATTACAAATTAAGTGGGCATTGTAGTGAATGGGGCAACAGGACATCATTGTAAAGCAATTCAGTGGAGGAGAAAAATATTATATGGAGTCAAATACATACCTCAAAAAAGCTCTTTAATGGATGGTAAGATCCACGAGGTTCTAAGGGGACGACAATGGAGTATGGTGGGGAAGGGGCAGACATGAGATTTGACCGAACCACCAATCTTCAGATGCCCATCAACGCTTGCTTGGTAAATCTTCCTTCGAATAAATCCCCACCCACCTCCGTTTTTCTTCTCTCAAGTTCCTCTCTCTGCTTGAGAAACCAGGCTGAAATTGTGTTCTTCTTCTTCGATTTTGCTTCTTAAAATTTTCAGTTTCCGTTTGTTTCACTGTTCTCTGCTCGGAGCTTGGGGCCACTGCCATGAACACTCTTAACGCTCCTTCCCCTCACCATCATCTCAGGTCGTTGCTCCTATCTCGCTCCTCGTTTGCTCGACTCCACAACGCTTGTTTTGTTTCTGTTCAATGCATTTACAGATCCGACTCCGCTAGCACCTCCAACGGCGTTGGGTGCAGCCGGGCCGACTGGCTGAGCTCCTGCGCCACCCTAATCAGTAAGGTTGTCTCTCAAGATCAACCAACCGAGAAATCTGGTGGAGGCTCACCCGACAATATCGGCTCTGTCAACGGCCACAAATCAAGAGTAGAGAATCTGAATATCGTTCCTCTTTCCGGCGACGGCAATAATTGCAATAAGCTTCATCCTAAGCCGCTCACAATTGCTGATCTCTCTCCTGCTCCGATGCACGGTTCACATCTTCGTGTGGCTTACCAAGGAGTTCCCGGCGCTTATTCTGAAGCCGCCGCGGGGAAAGCATATCCGAATTCCGAGGCGATTCCCTGCGACCAATTCGATGTAGCTTTTCAAGCGGTAGAGCTATGGATAGCCGATAGAGCAGTACTTCCGGTCGAAAACTCTCTCGGCGGCTCGATCCACTGTAATTACGATCTCTTACTCCGTCACCGCCTCCACATAGTAGGCGAGGTCCAACTGCCTGTCAACCACTGCCTCTTAGTGTTGCCTGGTGTCCGGAAGGAGTACTTAACCAGAGTCATCTCCCACCCCCAAGCTCTCGCTCAATGCGAGCACTCTCTGACGAAGCTAGGCCTCAACGTCACGCGAGAAGCCGTCGACGATACCGCCGGCGCAGCAGAGTTCGTAGCGGCGAACAACCTCCGTAACACAGCAGCTATAGCCAGCGCTCGCGCCGCTGAAATCTACGGCCTTCAAATTCTAGCAGACGGAATTCAAGACGATCCGAACAACGTGACCAGATTCGTGATGCTGGCGCGAGAACCGATAATTCCTCGCACGGATCGACCATTCAAAACGAGCATCGCCTTCGCGCACGACGAAGGGACGTCGGTTCTATTCAAGGTACTATCATCGTTCGCGTTCAGAAACATAAGCTTGACAAAGATCGAGTCGCGGCCGCACCGAAACCGGCCGATAAGAGTAATAGACGACGGGAACGTGGGGACAGCGAAGCACTTCGAGTACTTGTTCTACGTGGATTTCGAGGCGTCAATGGCGGAGGCTAGGGCACAGAATGCGTTGGCAGAAGTGCAAGAATTCACGTCGTTCTTGAGGGTTTTAGGAAGCTACCCCATGGATATGAGCCCTTGCTGCCCCTCCCCTGCCGATTAGCGCCTCTCTCTCCGTCTGAATGTATATTCTGCTCGATTACTATCGTTATTATATTCCCGTAATGCCTATTACTACCAACTAACTAATTAAATTAAATATTTATTTTAATAAATAAAAATAAAAATATATTAATGTTGAGAGTGGGATTTGAACCCATGCCCTTTCTGGCGCCTTAGACCAACTCGGCCATCTCAACAACTTGCCATAGAATTGTAATTTTAATTATATTAATAGTACAACTTATTATTTCACTACTACAATAATTTCGCCAATCAAAGAAGGACATGTCAATGATTTCCCACAAAATATTCATATGCAATTTGCTATTCAACAAATTAAAGGATTTTCTTAACTTGCTTTCTTCTAATGTCATTCCTAGAGGAATTGCAACTTTTGAGTGGCGATGTCTTAGCTTACGAGAGAGCGGAAGAGAGTTCTTCGGTTATTTTTCACATATGAAAAAACAATTTCTATTACCATATTCGAAAGGATATTTTTTTCTTCGAGTAATGTTTAAGTGACAGTTGATACCACTCTAAATTTTGATACGTCAATTAATAATTTACGATATCAACAAAATAAATATTATTGACTAAAAATTACCTATTTATAATTTTTTTCATTAAAAATAATTAAATGCTAACAAAACACTTGATAATTATAATTAAAATAGAAAAACAAATGACAAAGGTTATACTGGTAAAGTGATAGTAATTGTCTCTTAACAAAGGCTTAGAGGGCTGACTCACACTTGATGTTGTAGTCTCATAGGCGCTTAGAGTGTTAAATGTATTTTAAGACTAAGATATGCGACTCTACTATCACTAAATTGATTTTGATAAGTTTGGTTTCGCATGATATTTTACAAGTGTTAGCCTTATAGTGCGTTGCATTGTGATTAAATCATCAAAGGCTCCTCTACGAGATAATTATTGTAATGTAAATTTTGATTGAGTATGTAACATGAAAAGCTCGAAATGATATTACACAGTAGCTTTACTCTTTCATTGGACACTTAACCAGTAATTCTAGTTATTCTATATGAAACAAGAATCATGTATCTACTCGTGTAATCTAAAAGCGAAGGCGTGAAAGACTATTTTTTTGGCACAATAGATTCTCATTTCGTATTAATATCATTTCAAATGTCTTTGAGTGATGCTAGGACTTTTTTATGTGTAATAAATGGTACACCTACCATGTAAGTTACGTTTTTTTAACTTAGAATGTAATCTACGTTGCATGCTTTTGGAAATATATAATCAAACTTATGTTACATTTAAGTATCGAATTGAAAAGGAATTATGTTTAAATATGCACTGTAATTTTATATTTTAATATGTGGTGTTTTTTATTTGTGTATTAATTATTTGAAATAAATAAGTAATAAAAAATAAACTTGTGTTGATTGAGGGGTACTATTGGGATGTTAGGTGAAATGTACTAGCGTAGAGCAACTGAAGCCCAAGGCCAAACCTAAGTGGGCCACGGGGACCACTTATCGCTTTCCCCGAAACTTCTTCCTTTAGATGCAAATGAACCAATATGTGTCGTTTCTATACACGTGGAACGCACGTGACATTCATTCTGTGTTCATGTTTGGTCATGGCAGTGGCATTTGGTGATTATAAATGCACCCAAAGATGGAAGAACTGCGATTGTAAAATACGCTGGGAAATTCTCGCCGAGGGCGATCGGAAGCTGAGAGCCTTGTCCCCCTCCCGCTCCTGGATTTCATTCAGACTCTTCCAAAACAGGAGATTTAGGAGGAAAGCAGATCAGAGAAATTCACTGCAAAAAAGTAGTATTTTGGACTCCGGTACGATGCCTTCTCCGAAGAGTCACCGGAGCGGACAGGAGGAGAAGAGCCGGAGAGGAAAAGGTTGGCCGGAGAAATCTTCGTCTTTTAACGGAAATAATTATGCAACCACCGCATCGATCCAACTTCGACGGCGGAAGACGCTGCCCAACCTCTACTCGTTTCGAAATCCCGGCGAAACGATGTTTTCGGAAGCAGGACCGAAGCCGACAAGGCTTTTGCTCAACGTCACGATTCAGGGAAGCGTTGGTCAGGTGCAGGTTTTGATGCCTCCGGAAACGACAGTTTCCGATCTGGTTACGGCGGCGTTACGTCAATACTTAAAGGAAGGACGGCGGCCTATTTTACCGACCACCGAAACCAGCGGTTTCCGCCTCCATTATTCTCAGTTCAGCTTGGAAAGTAAGCCTTTCCAACTCTCTAAGATGAAAACAACCGATGCTAGCCTTCCGATTTGATCGTATGGTTTTGATTGAGCAGGCTTGGGCAGTGACGAGAAACTAGTTACTCTGGGATCGAGAAACTTCTTTCTCTGCCGGGAAAAACAGGCACAGAACGGCGGCGGAACAGAAACAACGACGGCGCCTGGGTCGTGCTCTAAGGAACTCGAGGAAGCTAGAAAACCAGACGGCTTCAACTGGTCAAGATTCATGGAATTCACTCTGTAACACATTCCAGTAGCCAACAATCCTCCCCGTCTCTCCGGCAACCCTCGACAGTCGCCGTCGGCTGACGCAGGGCGAGTGGAGGGAAATATATCGTATTCTACTATAAAAAGCTCTATCTTTCTTCAATGGTGTAAAAATTTGGCTCATCCTCGCGTACACAATTTGATTTTTATTATGTTTTTGGATTCTGTACCCATAGACTAAATCATCTAAGCTGTCTGTAAAGATTCCAAACGAAGAATCTGCAGGATTTGGTCATTTAATTTAGTATTTTATTTCAATTTGGATGCATGCAACGGCAATGAATTGGAGAATTTGGTGGAGAGAACTGTTTTTGGAAGCTATTCATTATGGCTTTTTAAATCCAGTGGACCTGGAAAGTTCGTCCACAAATGCTTCGCCCGGCAACTTGCATCGGAGGCGACAATTTCATTTATTTTTCTAATTAAAGGATAAATTAAATTAATAAAAGTTAAGAGGACTCCAATGAAAAACGGAACAATCTACAGCGACAAACACTGCTTTTTTCAATAATGGGTTTAGATATTTCCTTTTTTCGTGGCCTTCGTTTCCTTCAACCCCATTCAAAAATAGAATCGTTGATTGATTGAAACTGAGGAATCTTCAAACCTTGAGATACACATAAAAGAAACTTTAGGAATAAAATATAAAATAAGAGTTAATTGCACGGAAGACTTTTAATATTTATTGCGTTGTTGCTGAACAATAAGTTTTGTAATGCTAATTTATCACTCTTTGTCACTCATCAACTCTATTCAATTTTAATTTTTGTTGCCGCTCGTGAGCCTCGTTTCTCGATATATTCAAGTCTAATATTAAGTTTTTCAATTTAAATTTCAAGTTTTATTTTTATTTTTCAAGCGTTCATATCAAAGTTGAGCCAAATATATAATTTTACTTTAAATTTGCGTTAAAAAAATTTAAAGCGAGAGTGTTGTATGAAAAATTTAAAGGATTGATGTATCAGTTGTCAGGAAATTCTTTTAAGGTGTTCGGTGAAAATACTTTAAATGTTCATGGTGTTCAACGAAGTTAACCCATAAAATAATAGGTACGATAAAATTAACTTATGAAATTCGAATAACTTTTTGTAACACATCGTAAAGTTTAAAATGAGCAAAATGACAAAAAAAACCCTGCGACACATGGTGGCAAAATGTAGGAGCAACTTATTTTCTCTTGTTACCAAAAGACGAAATCCCTCGCCCTCAATGCTCACACACTCCGGCCCGACAGTTTGTGGAGGGGTAAGTCACAGTGAAGCTAGACATGAGAGGCCTTTACCTGCGTCAACAAGGAGCTACTAATTACCATACATTTGAGGTAACAACTCTCACACTGCGACTGTCAAGATTCGAACCTTGACACTTGTTATCAATTCTACCATCTCTGAACTGACTGAGCTATGCCCGTGCAGACACAACTTATTTTCTCTTATCAACCATGCAAGAGCCTTCCGATAAGATAAGAAGTTAAACATAATTATTTATTTTTACAACCACCTTTGAAAGTGATGGATTGACTTAATAGGCCGTTAATGGGCCAGTAACGAAATGGGCCTTTATTAAGCCCATATTTATTAAATTTGAAAACAATGAAGCCCAGCCCATATAACTTCGATTTCACCTTCTTCTGGCGCTCGTTGTTCATTAATCCTTTCCATACTCGTCGTTCTCGCGCTCAAACCCTAGGAGGGCGGTCTCTGCAAATTCTTCAGTACTTCTTCTCTCGTCTTCTGTTGCTACTCATTTTTAGCATTTTTCAAGTCTACAATCCGTTATCACGCTATCCATGGAGTTTTGGGGTAACTGTGCTTTTATTTTCGCTCATTTTACCTCGTTTAGTTTTTTTTATTCTAGCTTAGATACTTCTCATTTTTCTTTTCCTCTCCTTTTTTTCTTCGTTCACTTCAGTAACTTTTCTACGCTTTCTTCTGACAAAATGTGGTTCTCACACATTTATTAAGTACTTCTTACCATTTTATAG